>JAAGAY010135004.1:0-120888 GCA_011801015.1 Ardeotis arabs
TTTTTTTTTTTTAAATGCCATAAGTATGGGAATTAAATACACATCTTCATATATTGATCAGGGAAAAAAGTTAACAAATTTAAAAGTGAAAATGAAAAGATGGGAAAGATTTCTGAGACACAGCTCTGTACCATGAAGATTAAATAGAACTAAAGAGAGAACAGATTTTTTTCTTTAACTGGGGTCAGTATTAAAAGCCACGTTTCAAGTTCTTTTAGAACATTCTACTTTAAGAAAATTTCTATTTTAAGAGAAGAATATTGTGCTGCAAGATCCAGGCTCAATTAAAATGGTTTTTTGGCTTTTCTATGAAATTCTATTTAATCTCTGTGGCACTGTGCTGACCTGTATAGAGAAAGATGGCAAAGTTACCTCTTAGCTTCAACGTCTATTCCTGTAACACAGCCTCAGCAGTCAGTTTCTAACAGCTCCTCTGACAGGAAGACCTCTTACAGAATACTTTATCATTTAATAGCCAAAATAGGAAAGAAGAAAGGACATTCCTTCAGTCCAAACCTCACTACAGCAGTTCTGAGTGGGGCCTACACTAGCGTCCTCAGTATTGGAAGAAGGACTTTAAGAGGAAAGTAAATCTGAAACAATTTTATTATCCAAAGGAAATTTCTATAAGACTATCCTGTTCTACCTAATACTGTTATTGATACTTGTCTATAAGTAATAGCTTTCTGTGTCAAATTCAATTTTATTAATATTTTCAGTGAAGTTGCAATAGTTCCAGGAAGCTCAGAAGTGGATTGGCTATCTAAAAATGTAATATCTACTTGAGGAAATTTGGGCTAGTTAAGTTATAGTGAAAAGGGTGGCCACTCTGAATCCATTCTATAGGACTCAGCACTGGAAGGATCCTCCTGGACCACAGAGCTCTGTCTCTTACTATTGCAAACAGGCATGTCTCATAGCTTTTTTTGTTAACAGTGCTTCACCTAAAAAGGATTGTGTCTTCTCTCTATGTTGTTTTAAATATAAGAGTATTCTAAAATTCTCTGGTCTGTGATTTTATGGTGCAAACTTTCTTCTTACTGTACTGAACAATTTCATAGCCAGCCACTTGTTTGTGCTTGTGCCACCTAAGCCTTGCTATACTAGTCTCCTCTCAGATAATATCTTTCCATTCACTTGATTACTTTCCCCAAATTTCCAGTGAAGCTATTATTTAATAGTTCCAGAATATGCCCATAATCATTATTAAGAACACTTTAGGTGGGTCTCACTAGCTCCTTCTGCTGTGATGTTAATAGTTTTCATATCTTCACAGAAAATATGTAACCTGGATCATTCTAAGACCACATTTACTTTTTTTCACAGCAACATACTGAAGGTTCGCAGTAATTCTGCAACTGATCACAGCTATTGTTTTTGGCAGTTTATTGTAGAAATATTGGTAGCTAGAGCATTACTTTGCATTTGCTACTACAGATTTTAATTCTGTTTAACCTTTTGGCTCCAGTCTTCAAGGTAGTCTAAACCTACTTATATTCTGTTCTGGCTGCCTCCTGTAGAATCATCACTAAGAAGATTCTTTGAGTAAATATCTACCTTTTCCGGCATCATTGTTTAGGTAATTTCTTTCTAGGTCATCTATTCAAGCCCATTTTTCCCATTTCATTAACAATTTTGCTTGTGATGCTTTTTTAAATGCTTAAAGAAACCTAAGTAGCTTATATCTAGTGGAATCCTATTGACTACAAGACAAGACATCAAAGAAAAAGACCAGGTTAATATAGCACAATTTAGCTACATAATTCATATAAGGTTGTCCTTCACCCTACCTCCTAATCTTTAATTAACTTGCCCTCAACATTTGCATAAAAGTTCTGAAGACCTTTGACATCAAGCTAACGGACTTACATCTTTCTGGATCTTTTCTCTCTCTTGTTTTAACCACAAGCATTACACAGCCTTTTCCCTGTACATTATTCTGACTGTTTAGTTTAATTAAAAAAAAAAAATGCTGTTTGACAGCAATACAGTACATATGCAGGATCCAGGAATGTACCTTCAAACTTGCTCACACCTAAATGCATTAAATTCCTTGAGATTTTCTTCGAATTCAGCCATAGTAACTCCCATTTTCAGAGAAGGCTCTGGGGAGATCTGATAGCGGTCTTCCAGTACCTCAAGGGGGCCTACAAGAAAGATGGGGAGAGACTCTTCAGTACGGCCTGTTGTGACAGGACTAGGGGTAATGGTTTCAAAATAGAGGGAGGTAGATTTAGATTAGATATTAGGAAAAAAATTTTCACGATGAGAGTTGTAGAACACTGGAACAGGTTTCCCAGAGAGGTGGTGGATGCCCCATCCCTGGAAACGTTCAAGGCCAGGTTGGATGAGGCTCTGAGCAACCTGATCTAGTCAGAGATGTCCCTGCTCCTTGCAGGGGGGTTGGACTAGATGACCTTTGAAGGTCCCTTCCAACCCTAACCATTCTATGATTCTATAAACTATTTTCATTTGCCAGCGCACTTTTATTTGTTCTTCTCCATACTGTCATTTTTACTGAAAACTAAGGAAATTTTGTATATGTTTTATATAAAACTTTTAAAATATAAAATACATATATAATTATATTTTATATTAATTTTTAAATTTTATTTTTAACTGAGCCATTTTTAATACATTTCTTTTTTATTTTTCTATATCTAATCTCTACAATATCCTCACCACATAGCACTATCTGCCTGAAGAACATTTTACTTTTACATGAATATAATTTTCAAAACTTGTATCAGTTCCAGTTTTTGCAATTCTTCCCTATCATTCTTGAATTTTAAGACATGACCTTATTTTCTACTCTTTTTCCCTTCCCTTTTTATGGGCTCTTTTCTTTTTTAAAAAGTTGCAGACATTACTTCAGTTAAGTGATTAGTCTTCTGAAGAGATCTAGACTCCTTTCTGGCACCTTTTTTCTCCTTGCTTGGGAGAAAAATTCCAGATAATTTTACAGTTTCAGTTTAAATAAATGTTAACCTAACTTTATGTCCAAATGCTTAACTCATTAGACTTACTAGTTCTGATTATAACTAATGCTACCCAGTAGAACAATAGATTTGGGGGTTTATTTAATCCTAACTTTTAATTGATCTAAATAGACGTATCTGACGTAATTTCAAAATATTTCCATAAATGTTTACATGTGCCATGTAGCCCATCTTTCTGAGCAAAAAATTTGTTTCCCTCATCCTCTCATAGCAGTAGGGTGGAGAACAGGAGCTGATCATGCCTTGACCTAAAGCTATCATAATAACCTTTGGCAGAGACTCTCCTTGCATAGTCAGCTGCCACACGTGGCAGGAAGATTGGCACTGTGCAGCTAAGTCTCCATCCAGCTCAGAACACTTTAGGACTGAAGTAAACTCTACAAGCCACAGCTAGTCCATAGACTCATTGAGTTGCAAACAACAGGAAATCAACTCAGCAATCCAGAGGCAAAACCCCAACTCTCCAACCACCTCACACTTAACAAATACTGTTGGATTCTTTATCACTAGGTCCAAACCATCAGGGTAATTAAATTTAAAAAACAGTTTTAAAGGAGAAAATCAATTGAAAAAAAAAAGAAATTAGGTAAGTAACTGTTAAAGACATTGCAATACATCCTTTCTTATTTAAATTAAGTCTCCATAAAGCAAACTTTGTAAAATTAAGAATTTTAAAAATAGCAATGCACAATGGGAATAAACAATTTTTTAATGTGACTTTACTATAAGAAATAATGTTGGAAACTCCCTTTTCAGGGAAGAGGAACATTTCTCTAACGTGGCTGGATTCAACCACCAGCCATCCAGCCTACTGTGTTACTGTGTTCGTGACAGAGGATTCCTTCCCTGACCTGAAAGACTGATTATAATTTTATACCCAAAATCATTGACTTTAACTTGCTCTATGCCGTGAAAACTGTCATAAAATATAAGATTGGTTATAAGGCTAATTTTTTTAATCTTCCACAGTATTTAACTTGACTACCTCCTTCAGCAGTGAGTTTGTCTTTGAATTATTCAGGTTGTTGTTTTAGTTATTTGTTTTAAGCCTACAAAGCAGTAGTTTAAAGAAGTAGGTTAAAGTCAGCAGCTTTGTTTTTTTTTTTTCTGTGATGAAACTGAAAAGAAATAACTTGTTACAAAAGAGGACACTTTATAGTCACTGAATATAAGAAGATTTTTACACCGCATCAGGATGTCTCATTTGGATTATGCTGGTATATATGCTTTCGTAGGAAATAGATACTAACGGAAGTGTTTCTGAAAGTAACCCAGCAGTTCCCAAGACCAGATCCTGTTAACTTCTGCTTCCAAATGTAATGCCACCTAAAACTTGTAGCAAAACCAAATATTCAAAGTACATCAGAGAACTTAAAGTAGTATTGAATGTGATCATTTATCTCAACCCCCTCAACTGATAGCACTGTAATTAAAAATACTGATCGACTTGTGTTATCTTTGCTGTTTAAAAAATCCTACATGAGGATGATATTTCTGGAATAAAACAGACTGATTATACATCTTCAAAAAATAAGCAGTGAACAGATTAATAGATAAAGCACTCGGTTTTCATTGATAGAGTAAAAATTGTAAATACTAGCCAAAGAATAGATTATAAGTGAGATGGATGGTGGTCTCTGATCAGCCAGCAGTCAATGAAAAACACTTTTGAAAACACTAAACTACCTCTTGAACTAATAATTCTAACAGGAAATATCTTTTTAAGTGACACTAATTCAGGAATGGTGAAGGTTGAAAATATTACTTACAATGTTGGACCTGACAAGTCTGACTATTTATTGACAGGAAGAAAACTTGAGACCACTCTAAACAACCTTCTTGAGAAAGCAAGAGCACTGTGGCATCTTGTAATTTTGACATAGTAGTTTGGGTCTGACAAAACACAAGGAGATACACAGCACAAAAGGAAACAAGCATGTAACTGCAGAGTCCATAGCTGTTACATCGGATGGCTTGGTAAATGTAGGGATAAATTAGGCATCAGTTTGGAAAACATGTAAACTAGGAACAAGAAAATTATAAGTCATATAAATTAAATATCTATTTCATTTTCACTTAAAACTTGCATTTAAAATGATTTAAGATTTGTTAGAGGTGGTTTGAATTTGATAATCTAAACAGTTTCAGAAGATATAACCTCAAAACCTTTTAGTATTTGAGGAGCAGAATGGAAATAGCGCAGAAGAGTCTAAAATTACTGTTTTGAGGCCTAGAGGTAGAATATGATCCTTTGGTGCTAACAAGAGCACCAAATTCACAAGGCACACAAGAAACAGAAATCTTGACTTTACATCACATATGCCAGGATGAGCTACAACAGGAAGCACATTATGGACCCACACAATGAGAGATGAACCTCTTCCAGCATACTATTAATTTATATTAAAATAAATGTACATGTTCTGCATAAGCGACTTACAAAGGATAAAGAACTGCACTATATCTATGTTTTCACAGTAGTGTCATCCCTGTACAGGAGGGAACCTATCTACACCTGCAGGCAGATGAACTAAATAAATTAATAGTTCTTTTCAAATGCAAATCTCCTGACCAAATTCAGTCCTAATGTGAAGAGTAGTAAGTAATTCTTTGAACATAAAGCAATCGTGAAGAACTGTTGGGGGAAAAATAGCACTGAGAAGCTCACAGTCGTTTGACATTCAGTGAATACAGATCACAAAGTAACATGAATCGAGGAAAGGACATGAACTGCTAGCAAGTAAAGTAATTAACAGGATCACAGAAAATAAGCACTCTGTCTCCCCAGGTTGAGCTTATTCCCAAACCATTCATAAATATTAGGGTGTCTGTCATGTTGGCAAAATCCTAAGGAGATTGGATCACTGAATAGCTATGGGGCTAAATTTGGTTTTCAAAACATAAAATCAAGTCATTTTTTGGTTTTGCATGGCCACTGAATACAGAGCTGACGCATATTTAACTGAAGTCTTATGAAAAGCATGAAGAAACAAAGAAAAAGGCCAGATTTGGTTTGCTACCTTTGACAATCTTGTTAGTATTCCTCTACTCAGTATGACCTTTACAGATTTTTGAAGCTTGCATTGTTATTTTGTTGCTCAAAGGAAAGGTGGCGTGGCAGATATCCAGAAAACAATCTCTTCATAGACATATGGTAGTTATAACTGACAAAAATTAAAATCTTTTAGAGCAAGTTACATCTGGCATGCTTCTGCTAGCACATAGCTGAAGCCTACAGTATCCTATATGCTACCAGAGATATGACAGATGAAATTTACACCTTTCAATGTGAAAGAAGCCCTAGCCTTTCCACTGAATGGAAGCAGCACAATTTACAGGTGGGAGAACTGACTATGTTTTAAAGTTCAATTAAAATTCTATTTCAAGTATATATTTCTTAAGCTGATTTTTGTTTGCATCATGGAAAAAATACGTCTATACATCAAATATATTTCAGCTATTGGAACCCAGATACCAAGATGTGTAATACCCACCCCCGTCTCAAATCTCCAACCTCCTAGGAAAAGATTTAATGAAAACTGAAATGGGAAACTATTCCCACTGAATATTCCTCTTAAGGAAATAGTATTACCCTGGCCTTTTTTTTGCAACACATGCAAATGTACTTGAGTATAGTTTTTATAATGAATCCAAGTGAGACTGTTTTCCTGTTCCCCATTATCACACTTGATGGCAATTCATTATGTCCCACAGGAGTCAAAGAGTAGCACAGGTGAAATCCTTAGAAAGCGGGAAAATTTTACTGACCAGGGAAAAACAGTTTTTCAGGGCCGAATCATCTTAATTTTGGAATTTTCTCAGACATGATTAAAGGCACATTCGTGACATCAATGCCTGGAGATAACACTCACATGAGAGTATCTTGGGAGCATTGGAAAGATAAGTCCCTGCAATTTCTAAAAGGGACAAAAGAGTACACTTTCCTTCTACCTCACATTCAAAAAAATCTAACCATATTTACAAGTAAAAAAAAAAAAAAAAGGAAGAATAAATGTGCTATCGCTGGACATTAGTATATAAAATCTAAATGCAAATACTTAAATTTTGAACATTACAAATATTGAAAATAATATCTTACAACAGGAAAATACTGGGCACTTTGCTAAACCTGGATAATGTTTTAGCACACACAAGTAACTAATAGAAAGAAGTCAGGACAGCAATATTTGTACATTTTAGGTGTCAAAAACAATCCTAAAGAAGAAAATGGTTACTGGTGGGCCTGTGCCTTTCACATTGTTTTTTCTTTAGTGCTCAGATATGTTGTAAGTAAATGACTTCTGGAAATGAGCAAATTAATTAACTTAGCTCATAGGAAGCTGTATCGGTATCCATAAGCATGAACTCCACCAACTAACAACAACATATACAACCGAAAATATACAGAACTCTGAAACTTTCTTAACATGCTTTTAGCACTATGTATCTCCCCATCTTTGCTGTCTAAACTGTAGAAGAGTCCTGCAAAAGTAAGTTTGTGCATGCCTTCAGAGCTTCAGGTAGTCCCATTAATTGATGCATTAACATTTCAGACCTAAGGTTAATGTGTCATTCCTGGGATGGGCTTCTATCAGCATATCCCAGCTGAATATCCATTCACAGGACAGGAAGAAGTAAAGCAGGAAAAAAAGGGAAATTAAAAGTTCACTCATTTCATGTCAGCCTGTCTCTGCAATCGTTGACCTTAATGGAGAATCATGCCTCCAATTATTTTGATAAATCTACTTCACCTTTATAGAATTATAACCATAGCAACATTATCTCTCTGTAACAGGGAAAAATTTCCATTTTCCTGCCTACAAGGGTAAGGGATGGTGACAAAATAGTAAAAAGGGCTACTTTTGCTCAGCTTTGATCTTGCACAGTTGAGTAGACATATGGGAATGTAAATAGTGACACGTTATCACCAGAGCTGTGTTCAGAATTAAAATCACAGAACTTTTAAAAACTGTGGACTACACTCAGGATAGTTACAGTAACAATCGAACTGCACAATAAAGTATGTCGGAATTGTAGTTGTTTTGCTAGCTCATTTCTCATTGGAATATTTGTTTGGTTTTTTCCTAGACCAATGGTACCACTGCAAGAGTTTTGTGGAGAACTGTGTCTGTTCCCATTTTCAAGTAGTACTCATTCCATGAAAAACAACAGTTGAAATCTGGGTATCACTGAAGCAAATGACTATGGTTTTGAACTTTAATATGATTCAAATATCCTCCAGTATTACTAACAGACCTTCTTGCATAAGTTTTTTCTACTCTTAAAAACACTGAGTTAGTAGCATTGATACTGATGGCCTCTATTTTTTGCTGTTGCAAAACTTCTACACACAGACATTGAACATAACTTCCTGGGAAGAGCAAGAAAAGAAGGAAGAAAATTAATTTGATATCATAGAGTTAGTACCGGCAGTCCAAACACAGCTGATTGACTGCCATATTCTATTCCGTTCCAGCAGTGGTTTTAAAGTGATCATATATTTCACATCTGGAAGACAGACCTGGGAGGGACTTCCTATATAGTAAGCTTCACCCACTATTATAATCTATTCCATTCGTCCTCAAGGTTGTGTGGTGTTCTGATCTCCAGTGCATCTATAAAGCCTCCTTAATGCATGGCATCCAGGCAGTTTCTTAGTGTCCTACAACGTTTCATGGCTTAGCCATTACTGGGTGTGTTTAATGAGTCCCAAGATAAACGTGTAACAATTCTGCCTTCAAGTCCTAACTCCTGTCATCTACCTATTCTGAATGCTCTTCAGACTGTTCCTTATGGCCTCCAGTTTTGCTGCAAATCCTTTCCTTTATTTCAATTAATATTTTCCCATAGTTCACAATATTAAATATTTCACAAAAATCTACATGGATGGTATTATTTAGAAATCAGACTAACCTTATGAAAGAAGATAGCAAACTAATCTGTCACATTCTATTTTTGGAGTATTATGGTACATTTTATTACACTTTCCCTATTTCTGTCAACACAAAAACACAGACAGAAAAACATTTCAAGAAAGAGATGTAGGCAAGACTCTATTCTACACATCATGCAGATGGGGTTTCCTGGTGAGAAGAATAAAGTTGCTCAAGTCCAGGGAGGTAACGTGCATTACGCGACCAGCCACAACTAAACAGACACTTAAAAGCTGTGAAGTAATGAAAAGTAGGCAATAAGTGCTGATAGAAAAAAAAAATCTCAGAAATAATTTCAGTTAGTCCATCATGCAGAGGAAACAGTGATTTGCACATTGCTATTATGGGGATTGGTAAAAATAAGTGTTCATTCCATAAAATATTTATTCTAAATGATTGTCTCTAATTCTAGCTAATATCACTTCCTACTCAAGTTTCCTCAAGCTGAGAAATTTTACCTTCTGTATAGACCAGACTTCAGTTTCTAAATGAACATACTAAATGTTGGATTTCCCTTATTGTAGTTTAGCACTCTTATTATTTTATTAGCTGGGGCTGTTACGTTACTGTGTGAAGGCTGTTTGGTGAAAGACAGTTCCTCCCGAAGTTTTAATCTAGTGGTGACAAAGGACAGCATAGGGCTATAAGAAACAGTCAAAAAAAAAAAAAGAGGTGGAACATTAAGGAACTGATGTGGGTTCAAAGAGACCACATACAAATACCAACACAGTTGCAATGAAACCCTTATGAGTTTGCAATTGTAAGCATAGCTAGACAGTATGCTAAGTCAAAATGCCTCCCTACTTTTGATTTTACAGATTGCAAACTTTCTTTTGCCCTTAAGCATTATTCATGTATGTACCATATGAGAGTGTTTGGTAAATAGAACTATACTTCTATAAAAACAGAAATATTTCGGGTAGAAAAGGAGCTTTATGGTTTGCAATGCAAAATTCTTCCAGGTACCTGTTCCTGCAGTATCCAACTTCAGGAGTTTAAATCAGAAAACTCTAGCAGAGCTCACAGTCCTTTTTATATTTTGTAATTTAATAAAAATGAGGCTCAGGGGGGAAGAATGATTAAAACCAGTATCAAATAAAACAACACAGTGATTAAAATCTCATTTTTGCAGGGTCTTGTTTTTCCTTGTCTTTAGATAACTAGAGTAATAGCCGCCTTTAGCAAAGTGGTAATAACCATTTCAGGACTAGTATTCCCAACAGCAGGAGCTGTGCCTTGACAAACGAATATGGAGATCTGAGCACAACCTTATTCAGATCTTAACAAGAACACTGTAGGATGGTGAGAACATGGCTGCCAGGCTTCTGGTTTTTTTTTTTCCCCATGCTATTTTCCCCTCTTGGCTTCCCCCTCCCCCCAAAACTGAAAGTAAATGAATGTAATTGGCAATAGAAATGCTGAAATGTTCATTTCTGAGCCAGGACTGTCTCTGGGCTGTATCCAGAGTTCTGTTGCTCAAACAGACAATCCACCATTTCGGGGTGGAAAACAGCAATAATTCCTGTCTTTACCATTCTCTGTTTCTTCTCTCACAAGTGAAAAATGTAATAATTTTAGTATCTTAAATGTTATCTGTGAAGAGAAAGCCTGCCTGACATTTATAGCCTCAAAGTAATGATTTCTCTTCTACATTTGTATTTTGTATGTCAAATAATTTGCCAATTTTACCCATTAAATGCTAATAAAATGAACACATGCCTAAAATGGTAAACATATGTAATAATGTTTTAATTCCAATTCAACCTGTTTGCTGCTTAAAGAGGTTCAGGACATTAATGTACAGTGTGTAGAAGTTTATATCCCCTGGGTGATCAGAGGAATAAGGTAGAAATAATTGATTGACGTAGTACAAACATTGAAAAATACCTTACATGTTGAGGTAGAATTTTGGACATGGAAAAAAAAGGTGTGAGAGCTGTATATATGATGATCTGTGAAGCATTCAGATACTGTGGTAATGGACATTGCATGAGGATTCCAGACATACATACGTACTCTCCATCTCCAGAGAAAATAAAAAAAAAAAAACCACCACTTCTTTTTCATTGTGAGCAAATTGCATGAAAGCTGAACTCTTGAAAAGATTAAAATTGGGGAAATATTGAGGTTGTTACAGATTTTGACCCTGCCTTCTTCCCTGCTGTTTTGTGTTGCAATGAAGAAAAAGAGCAAGGAAAAAAATTGCTGTAGAACATCAGCTGAAATCGTACACTTCTATTTCGTTCACAGGGTGGCAATACTCTGCCTGCTAGAGCCTGTTAATTCACTTTTAGCCCTACGGAAGGCCAAATTTTGCTACCGTGTGCCATAGTTCAGACCAGACCACGCAGTCTCTCTCTCACTCCCCCGACCCTCCAAGAAAATAGAGGGAGATGACACAAGAAAAACAGCTCAAGGTTTGAGACAAGGATGGGGAGAAATCCTCAAAGTTACCACCACAGACAAAACAGACTCGACCTGGGGAAAACTACTCATCCATTTGTAAAACTAGCAGGAGAATGAGACAGGGAAAAAGATAACCTCCCCCCACCCCTCCCTCCTTCCGGGCTTAACATTATCTCTACTATCTTCCCCCGCCCCGAGCGGCACAGGGAGGGAAGAGGGAATGGGGGTCACGGTCAGTCCATCACACGTTGTTTCATGCCACTGCTTCATCGCCAGGAGAAGCACTCCTTGCATTCCTCCCCTGCTTCTTCGTGGGGTCCCTCCCACGGGCCACAGTCCTTCGTGAAACTGCTCCGGCGTGGGTCATCTCTTCCATGGGGCGCAGTCCCTCCAGAACAGCTGCCCCAGCGGGCCCTCCATGGGCCACAGCCGCCTTCAAGAATCCGCCTGCCCTGGCATGGGGTCCTCCACAGGCTGCAGGTGGATCTCTGCTCCTCCATGGGCCTCCATGGACTGCAGGGGGACAACCTACTCCACCATGGGCTGCACCACAGGCTGCAGGGGAATCTTGGCCAGGAGCCACATTACTCTTCCTCCTCCTTCTTCACTGATGTTGGCGTCTGCAACTGTTCCTCTCACAAGAAAAGTTCTTCACAACAGGCAGGCAGACGCCTCTCAGGTTCTCTTCACATCTCATCTCCTCTCCACTTCTTGCGGCTGGGCTGGGCCGAGTCGGGCCTAGTCGGCTGCCGACCCGGCTGCCCAGGGTGAGGCCTGCAAGGCCCACAAGGCTCGCTCCTCCCCGTCTCTGCCCCCGCTCAGCTGCTTCACATCTTCTCCACTTTTTTTTTTCTGTTTTCCCTTCTTAAATACATTATTGCAGAGGCGTTACCACAGAACATTCTGCTACCAATCGGCTCTGCCTTGGCCAGAAGCAGGTCCATCCTAGGCCCAGCCAAGTCCACTGAACAAAGGGGAGCAACTTCTAGCAGTTTCCTACAGAAGCTGCCACCTTAGGCTCCCCCTCACTAAACAAAACCAGAACACCTTGCAACCTCATCCATTTATCCTAGCACCTATCCCACAATAGGGAAAAGACAGAATGGATGTAAAAGATTAGGTGTAATTAAAATGTCAGGGGTATAGAAACAAATAGTAAATATAAGCAAACTCCTCTGGTAAACAGTAAGTAAACCTATAAGAAAAAGAGATGTAGTCATCATTAGAGACCTGGTGTTCTCTAAGAACTACCAGGCAGTGATACTGAAGATGCTGCCCCTTTCCTGCTATTCTACCTCTGTGTCTGGCAAGGTCATGGAGCAGATTCTCCTGGAAACCATGCTAAGGCACATGAAACATAAGGTGATTGGTGACAGCCAACATGTCCTTACTAAGGGCAAATTGTGCCTGACCAATATGGTGGCCTTCTATGACAGGGTTACAGCATCGGTGGATAAGGGATGAGCAACTGATGTCGTCTTTCTGGACTTGTGCAAATCATTTGACACTATTCCACATAATATCCTTCTCTCTAAACTGGAGAGACATGGATTTGAAGGACAGACCACTCAGTGGATAAGGAATTGGCTGGATGGCCACACTCAGAGAGTAGTGGTCAACGACTCAATGTCCAATTGGAGACCAGTGACAAGTGGCATTCCTCAGGAGTTGGTATTGGGCCCAGCCCTGTTTAACATCTTTGTCAGTGACATGGACAGTGGGATAGAGTGCACCCTCAGCAGCTTCACAGACAACACCAAGCTGTGTGGTGCGGTCAACATGCAGGAGGGAAAGGATGCCATCCAAAGGGACCTTGACAGGCCTAAGAGCTGGGCCTGTGCAAACCTAATGAAGTTGAACCAGGCCAAGTGCTAGGTCCTGCACATAGGTCAAGGCAATCTCAGGCACAAATGCAGGCTGGGTGGAGAATGGATCGAGAGCAGCCCTGACAAAAAGGACTTGGGGTACTAGTGGATGAGAAGCTCAACATGAGCTGACAATTCATGCTTGTAGCCCAGAAAGCCAACCGCATCCTGGGCTGCATCAAAAGAAGCGTGTCCAGCAGGTTGAGGGAGGTGATTCTTCCCCTCTACTCTTCTCTCATGAGACTCCACCTGGAGTACTATGTTCAGCGTGGGAGCCCCTAACATAAGAAGGACATGGATCTGTTGGAGCGAGTCCAGAGGAGGGCCATGAAGATGATAAGAGGGCTGGAGCACCTTTGCTATGAGGACAGGCTGAGAGAGTTGAGGCTGTTCAACCCGGAGAAGAGAAGGCTCTGGGGAGGTCTTATAGCGGTCTTCTAGGACCTAAAGGGAGCTTATAGGAAAGACGGGGAGAAACTCTTTAGCAAGACCTGTTGTGAGAGGACAAGGGGTAATGGTTTTAAAATAGAGGGAGCTAGATTCAGAGTGGACATGAGGAAAATATTTTTTTGCAATTAGAGTGATGGAACACTGGAACAGGTTGTAGATGCCCCATCCCTGGAAACATTCAAGGCCAGGTTGGATGGGGCTCTGAGCAACCTGATTGAGTTGGAGATCATAGAATCATAGAATGGTTAGGGTTGGAAGGGACCTTCAGAGGTCATTTAGTCCAACCACCCTGCAAGGAGCAGGGACATCCCTGACTAGATCAGGTGTCCTGATGAGCATGTCCCTGCTCCTTGCAGGGCAGTTGGACTAGATGACCTTTAAAGGTCCCTTCCAACTCTAACTATTGTATGATTCAATAATTCAATAATTCAATAATTCAATAATTCAATGCTTCTATAATTCTATAATTCTATTTAGAACACACTTTATCTTTAGAATCTCACAAGTTGTGGCAATAACTTCTAGACAATACAAGATTTCTTTTTAAAAAGAATCTTATCCACTCAGGGAAGTAAGGCCAGACTCGACACTTTGCTGATGGCTTTCCACTCCACATACATTTGGCTGAGTGCACCAGATGGGATCCATCACGATACAGTTTTACTGTTGGAACTGGGACCGGAAGGCAAACAGTTGTAACTCTGGACCGTGACAAAGAATATTCTCTCTCTACTCTTTCAAGATAAAGATAAGACATTTTTTTTTCTTTCAGCCAGCCATGGCTTTGATTAGCAATCTCAAATTATGAAAACAGTCAAGAAGACCATCCACTCTACACTGCTGTTGCTTGACTTGGAGTGCAAGCAGACAACTGCTGCAGCGCTAATATTGAGACTCAGAGTAATCTGTGGATGCCTAAATGAACACCAATTTTTGGAAAAAAAAGTATCCTGACAAGCAGATCAGCAGTAATATTGAGAAGAAATCAAAAGCATGGGATCTTCATGGCAGTGGGAACAGATAGAGGGGGATCAGGGGAAGCAGAACTTGGCAACAGAGAGGAAACGTATTATGGAGTCACAAGCAGGGAACTTTTGGGAGGGAGAGTTCCTGAAGTAGACTTCCCTTTATGTTACCCACACTCTAATCTACACAAGAGGAGAGGGGCACAGATATATATTGGATTTGTTTCAATTTTTTTACAAAGATAACCCCCAGGTTATACATCCAAAAAGTGCAGCACTGTAGAAAATGGATTGCCTTTAAAAGATTTATGTTTAATTCTGCTCTGTGCTATGCCTACAATCCAGACAGATTTCAAACAATAGATCCTCTCACCAATCCTCTTTCAGCAGAAACTCTAACATGGCCTTCCAGTTTTGGGAATATTTGTTATGCATGAATAAGTAAACTAGGACTGTGACTAGTTGCACCTCCTCTTTGAGTAAACTCAAGGAGTGCAGTGCACATTTTTAAAAGTTACATTGACATACATAAATGAGAATTCAACATCAGAGCATTTTAGCTCTATGAACTAATTTCTGATGAAAATGAATTATTATTAAAATAAGAGCATTAGAACATGATGCACATTCACATCTTAATTTTAGAAAAAAGTAAAAAAAATTGCATTTTTTAATTTGAGAACAAGTATGTGATTCCTCCACCACATATGCAATCTGTTGCAAAGCACTGATTACTATATAGTTACGTAGGAGGCCTGAATTGCCTTGGCTGTGAGAACCTGCTCTTCCTGCCTCATGGGGAGCCTCTGATTCCCCAGGGAGCCCCTGGCCTGGAAAGGGAGTTTGGCCAGGGACTGACAGCCCCAGGCTGAGCTGAGACAGAGCCCACAGGGCCATTGATCAGGGTGGGGCAGGAGCCCCCAGGGAAGACTGGTCAGGTGCACTGTTTGTGCTGTCAGGGCCCTGGCAGCATGTATCTTTGGGCTCCCCGCTTTGCTTTCTGTCAGCATTGTTCTCACAATCTTTGATGGTTCTTCTGGAACCGAGCTGCCATCAGCAACAACAGAGATCATCAGCTGGATCCTTAGCAAGATGGCGTTCACTCTAGTGTGATGAGTTGTGAAGTTTTACATCAATAGTAGGTTTGATCTTTTGGTGGTTTGTACATTTTAGTGCTCATATGCACAATTTTAATATATTACTTTGAACTGAACGCAGGTTTCTGTCAACAAAGCAACTAGGCATGAGGAGCATGCCTGTATCCTAGAGTCCACCAGAGTGAGATGAGATCCTGTCCCCGCTTAGACTGTTTTACGTTCAAATTGAGAGCAACAACAGAGGTATGGGTGGGAACCAAATAGCACATACCTTACTGCAGTCCCTTTCCTATCTTACAGCTCACATGTACACTCATTTAGCATCCCTCTGCCGTTTCATTGCCTCTTGTTTCTTTCCTTTCAGGCTCATCTCTCCCATCTCTGCTACATTCACAGTGACCTATCATATTTTTTGTACATGTATGGACAAAAAAGTTTTTTAATATCAGACATCAAGTCACACTTAACATCTCTAGTGACATCGGTAGGAAAATTACACTGCTGGTCAGTATTTTATATCAGCTCTGTGAGGCAGCTCAGTCAGTGTGCTGATCCTTGTAAAATGCTTTAGTTGTGAGACAACAGGCAGTAATGCAAATACACTCTTGATCTCCTGGCATCCAAGAAGCACCCCCACTGTACACTAGTTCATTTTTTGCATATTGTAATTATTCTACTGTACCTTGACATGCATTTGTGTAAATCATATCTGCTAACAAGGCTTTTCAGTTTTAATTATTAATATTTGAAGTTACTGGCATAAATCAATCACACAGATTTTTACAAGCCACTTCTTTAAAAGCTATGGATGGGCTCTTTGATCAAGAGATGGTCACTCTTAATATGTTTTCAATAATATATTCTCTTGTAATTGCTTTTTACTTTTATTAACACATCAAATTTGTATAAATTTTGGTGCTGAAATACAGAGTAATATTTTAAAAGCTACAATTACCTTAGAATAAAGATTGACTTCTACTTTGAATAAAAGCAAATAGTATCACAACTAGTGGATGAAAAACATCAGTCACATGAAGAGACAAAGAGTTCTGAAATGCCACCTTAAGAGTATTGGTTTCACAACAAACTTGCCCCACAGGACAAAGTATTAATCCATACTTGGTTAGCAACATCAATTAGTGTTTCCGTCCTCCATGGAAAATAACTACAGTCCTCAGTGTAATAAACAGGCTGTAAGATTTAAGAAGCTGAATTCTGAAAAGCATTTCATGAAAAATTAATTTTTTCCATTTTTAATTTTTATGTTCTAAGAAACCTGCTGACACGAGAACTTTTTCAATTTCTGTCTCTTCCTCTCTCCACTCCACCTCTCTCTTTTTTTTCTTTTCTTTTTTTTCTTTTTTTTTTAATTAAGAAGGTAGTCAGGGCTGCCAGGCCCCAGGAAAAAACAGACAGAACTAAACCTTTCCTACCTTACCTCACACTCATAGTCACAGTGTAAGAACTGATATATAGGGGAGCAACAACACTGTGTCAATGACTTAAGGCCTGAGAATAGATATTATCGAGGAACTCTTTGATGCCAGTTGTACTGCCAGACAGGATTATTACATCCAAAAAGAGAGCCATAAAATGCAATTAGATGCTCAGTCCATTGGAAAGCAGTGAAAGTTGGTTGCCTATCTGAATTCTGTTCCTTTGAAAATTTCCTTCAAGCTCCCTAAGAGAAGGATGTTGTCTTTGATTTGTGTTTGTAAAATGAGTTGCAATACAGCAGATGATCAGTAAGTGGCCAGACAGATTGAACAAAAAGATGTGGAAGCCAGAAATGCACACCCTTTGCTAGAAAAAAAATGCAGACTGTTCCTATCCAAATGAGGTAAGTTTTAAAAAATAGTGGTATATAAGCTATTTCAAACGAGTGCAAAAAAGAAAAAGAAAAAAGAAAAAAACAGCCTTTACCTTTCCGTTGGCGGGGATTGTAACGAAGGGGTGTGGCAGTGGCTGTGCAGACCCCTGAGTACACTGAGGAGTAGCTGCTGTTTAAAAGGGCGACACTTAAAACTAGGAGGGAGAGAAGAGCACAACAACAACAGCACATGTGTACCTGCATAAACCATCTGGGATGGAACTGATAGCAGCCACTACAACCCTGCCACAACCAAATTCCTTTGGAGATACTCTCCTTGAACCTTCTTTGTCAGTACAGAAAAAGCAGCTGAGTAAGCAATAAGTAACTGGAAAGTAACTTCTCTTCAAGAGTAAACAGTCATGTTTCATCTGCCACATCCTCATCAGCAGAAATGTCTGACTTGAGATGGTTGCACCCATCAGGAATTTAATTAATGGTAAAGAGCCACTAGAACAGGGCAGCTCAGTTGTGTTTCCATCTGTGTTTAGGAATTATTATTTAGCCTTAAATAATCTATATTATTAATGCTAAGCATGGGTTTGATAATATCTAAAACTAATAATACCTTTTTTCATACACAAATCACAGCTGTAACCCCACTCATGAAGGCTGACATGATATAGAACAGATTCTGTTTCTGTTGCCTCCATGTAAGGATGAGGGAATACTTGCAGCTCCCATTTGGCAAACATTTAACTACAGCTAGAAATTTTAATTGGGGCCAGGGTGGGGGTTGGAGAAAGGAAGTAGTCCATATTTAAGAATTATAACACAGTGCTTATTGGTATAGGAATTATTATTCCTCATTAACCACAGAAAGAAATATACCTGTAAAATGGAACCTGCCAGATAAAAACACTGTATGGGCTCTCTATTACAAAGTAAGCACTGAAATTGTTTCCTGACTTCCAGTAGGATGATTGGGATGGAAATCAGCCAAGTTGGGAAAGCATATTTGAATGACACAAAGGAAATGAGTCCTACAACAAGAGGTTGTTTTGTTGGTTTTTTTTTTTTGTTTTTGTACCTACCCCAAACTACTCATTTTGTGGCACAGCCTCAATAAACTGCATATTTCTCATCAGTAATTCTTCACGTGCTTAATCAAGGGGCTTACATCCTAATATTTAGGTCTGAAATCTGTTCTAGAAAGTGCAGAACACAGAGTAACAAATCTTTTGTTGGTTTTGAATAGCTTTGCGGAACTAAATTTTCTAGAAATATGACTTGTCCCTCTCTGTAACACTAAGATCTAGTTAGGCAGGGCTGCTGACACGTCTAGGTATCAGTCAGTCACTTAAGATCCTACCACAGCAGAGGAGATACATCTTCATCACTGGAAACTCTTGACAGCACAGTATATTACCTGCTGAGTTATAGCGAAAAGCTGGGTAAAGAAGGGAAGTCCAGAATCCCTAATGAGGCATTTTATAGTTTCATATAAACTAAAAAATTGCTCAGATTTACACTGTCAAGTTTAATCCCCTCAGTCCTAGAAAACATGGAGATGATTGGTGACAGCCAACATGTCCTCACTAAGGGCAAATCATGCCTGACTAATTTGGTGGCCTTCTACGATGGGGTTACAGCATTGGTGGACAAGGGATGAGAAATTGATGCATCTTTCCGGACTTGTGCATAGCATTTGACACTATCCCACACAACATCCTTCTCTCTAAACCAGCGAGACATGGATTTGATGGATGGACCATTTGCTGTACAAGAAGTTGGCTAGATGGCTGCGCTCGAAGAGTGGTGGTCAACAGCTCAATGTCTGGGTGGAGACTAGTGACGAGTGTTGTTCCTCGGTGGTCCGTGTTGGGCCCAGCCCTCTTCAACATCTTTGTTGGCGACATGGACAGTGGGATAGAGTGCTCCTTCAGCAAATTCTTTGACTACACCAAGCTATGTGGTGCGGTTAACATGCTGGAGGGAAGGGATGCCATCTAGAGGGACCTTGACAGGCTGGAGAGGTGGGCCTGTGCAACTCCCATGAAGTTCAACCAGGCCAAGTGCAAGGTCCTGCACATAGGTCAGGGCAATCCCAAGCACAAATACAGACTCAGTGGAGAACAGATTGAGAGCAACCCCGAGCAGAAGGACTTGGGTGTGCTAGTGGACAAAAAGCTCAACATGAGCCAGTGACGCTTGCTTACAGCCCAGAAAGCCAACTGCATCCTGGGCTGCATCAAAAGAAACATGGCCAGCAGGTTGAGGGAGGTGATTCTTCCCCTCTACTCCACTCTCGTGAGACCCCACCTGGAGTATTACGTCTAGCTCTGGAGCCCCCAATATAAGAAGGATGTGGATCTGTTGGAGCGAGTCCAGAGGAGGGTTATGAAGATGTACCTTTGCTATGAGGACAAGCTGAGAGAGTTGGAGCTGTTCAGCCTGGAGAACAGAAGGCTCCGGGGAGACCTTATAGCGGCCTTCCCATACCTAAAGGGGGCTTATAAGAAAGATGGGAAGAAACTCGTCAGCAGGGCCCGTTGTGATAGGACAAGGAGTAATGCTTTTAAAATAGAGGGAGGCAGATTCAGACTTGATATAAGGAAGAAATTTTTTACACTGAGTGTGGTGGAACACCGGAACAGGTTTCCCAGAGAGGTGGTGGATGCCCCATCCCTGGAAACATTCAAGGCCAGGCTGGATGGGGCTCTGAGCAACCTGATCTAGTTGACAATGTCCCTGCTCCTTGCAGGGGGGTTGAACTAGATGACCTTTAAAGGTGCCTTCCAACCCTAACTATTCTATAATTCCATGGTTTTTAGTATTCTAGGAGAGATAGTGTTCTAGGAGAGATTTTCATAGCTGTTGCTTGCAAATTTGTACTATGACATGTTGTTCTATCTACAACTCTTATATGAAAATAAAAAGAAGGGGAATATTATTTTCCTTGGATCTTCCTCCAGGAAATGGAGGAAGAAAAAACAAAAAAGAAACAAAAAGTTATGCCTGAAGCTTCATAATTTCACTTTATGTTCCTTTCTTTTATTGACTCTTAGAGCAGTTTTTCTTCTTGCCTTCATAATACATTTGTATTGTGGAGATAATGATCGAAACAAATAGAAGCCA
Organism: Ardeotis arabs; assembly: GCA_011801015.1. Lineage (NCBI taxonomy): Eukaryota > Metazoa > Chordata > Aves > Otidiformes > Otididae > Ardeotis > Ardeotis arabs. Next base: position 20,664 of record JAAGAY010135004.1, read on the forward strand.
AAATTAGAAGAAAATGTATGATATCACTGCTAAGAAGCAGTAAATGGAAATACAGTGTGCACCACCAAAAATAAGACCACAAGCTTTGCAATGAAAAATTTAAGTCAGGATTGTGGTCGTGCCAGATATGAAGATAAGTCCGTCTGATAAGAACAGCTTCAGTGTAAAAGAGCAGAGTTTTTTAGATGAATCTTGAATGGTTGTCACTTTTAATCCTAGTACTTTCTAAAGAGTGATTTATAATATAAATGTATTTCTATATTTCTTTTCTCAATAGGTAAAACTTTTGCAATGGAGAACTTTGTGGAGCTATGTTTTTATGACTTTTCAAAGCAGTAAACAGTAGTTAAATATGAATTAAGGGAAAGAAAGAGCAAATAGACAACCTTTGGAGAAGGATGCTGTCAAATTTCCCTTAAAATCTAAATGACTCCCAAAAAACCTGCTTCCATCACTGTAGTAAAGAGATAAATGGAAATAAGTTCCATTTGTGTAGTTGGAAAGTCAATCAAAAGTGGCAAAAAGCCACAAAATCTGCTTCTAAAAAGTCCTAAGTAGAAACAGATACCATCATAAACACAGCATAGGTGGTATTCTACTGGCCTACATCCTTCTTGGAAATCCTTTGAGTCCTAGTTCATTCATGTTTAACCATTTCCTATTTCATTGGACTTGCAATGAGGAATAGCTTGTTAGTAGGACATATTAACATATTGTGTCATTTAAAACTTTTGTATTCCACCACTTGTAACTTTTAGAATCTTTTCCTTTTCTATTGATCTTCACATATTTGGGAATGCTGCAGATACTCTTTCTTTTTTTTTCTTTCTTTCTTTCTCTCTTTTTTTTTTTTTCCTAGTAGGAACAACTGACATTTGGCTAATCTTGCGCTAAGGGAGAATAACAAATATATGTTCTGTTGAAAGAAGTGGTTCATCCACACTTCCAGCAATGCTCTACAAATGGCTGAGGGAAACAATTGTGAATTAGAGGTACTGATAGCACTTGGTTTGCACACATGCAAGTAGCCTTGCTTCAAGCAACATGCACAAACCCTTGTGTGAGCCAAATTAAATTACCTTGGAAATTGCCTATTTCTTGTGGTTCTCACCATTCTTACTTTTTGAAATTATGTTTTTTGTTGCCCCTGCCAAGATTATCATACTTAGAAATTCCAGTGTCTTTACCTACTTGCAATGCCAATAACTATGCTGTTGTCCTACTTGCCCGCATGTCATGGCTCTGATGGACTAAATGAGTGTATTTGGAGATAATGTTAGCTTAATGAAATTGAAAATCAAGGCTCATGTCAATGCATCTGGAATGGTGTTAGATGGAGCATCAGCTAAGTCTATGGCCAGACAATACCTGCAGAAGTGGCTATGGAGATATTGCTGACCCCAGTTCAGTTGTTAATGTTGATTGCATCCCTCTTGCAGTTTGTACCTCTGCCTTCAAAGAAAGCCTGGAGGATCATGTAAGTGATCCTCTTTTGTATCAAGGAAGACAGATATTTCATTTTAGATACTGCTCAGTAGTTGTCCAGGCTACACAGGATGACTTTGCTCTCATGCAGCTGAAGAGCTCTCATCAGTTTGACTTCCAGCAGCAGTATCTGGGGGACAATATCTTATGCTGGAAAGGGGTAGGATCTCAAATCACAGCTGTTTCTGTAACAATTCTACACATCTTGCTTACAAGAGCTCATATTTCATTGACATACACTTGAGCCCACATAAAATGAAATAAGGGATTTTCTTCTTTCTCTAAAAATTTCATTGCTATTATTTCCAGAATTTTTCTTCACCTTTCTTTAAGGTTTACTCTCTCAGTGGTAATGCAAAAGTAAGCATACATGCACGTGGTGTTTGTGTACTAGTAGGACCAGTAGATTCTTCTGCACATACAAACCCATGAACACTGTATTTAAGTGTCTTAAAGTCTACCCAGCTTTTACTCTGCACCTGGATCACAAGACCTTAACCTTTCTGATAATATTATTATTCATTGTGCGCCTGAAGCTGACAGCATTGTCAGTAGTGAATAATGTATACTTGTTGATAAATCACCACAGTTATGGAGTCTGTAATGTAGCCAGGGTTATATGTCACACTGTTTTATTATACATTTACAGTGGGACCTTGAGCATATCTCTGTTTATATGGTAGAGATTCTTATTTACTGTTTGTGTTCATGGTTGAAGCACTTAGCTTCTCTACTGGACCGCAAACCTGAATTATTTTCAAAGTACTCCATAAACCAAAAATATCCCTTAGGCACCATTGCATTTTATAAGGAACATTTTTACTTTGTGATTGGCTTTGAATTGTGTAACTCTTGAATAAATGGTGACAGGTGTTTTTATTTAGTTATTTTTCTGGGGTTTTTTGTTGTTGACATGAGACTACCCTGAGACCTTTCTAACTTTACTTTATTTCTGCTCCTAGATAGGAAGACTTAGAATCATAAAATCATAGAATAGCTTTTGTTGGAAGAGACCTTTAAAAGTCATCTAGTCCAACTCCCCTGTAAGGAGCAGGGAGATTTTCAACTAGATCAGGTTGCTCAGAGCCGCATTCAACCTGGCCTTTTAATATTTTTTTAGTTTTTGCTACATTTGAAGGATAAAATAAGTATTGCAGTTATCTTACCGGTAAGTACGAGAGAATCTAGAATGCAGCTCAAAGGAACTCCTATTGCTCCAGCCAGCAAGTTGGCATCAGCCGGGGCCTAATGTATGTGCTTCTATGCCAGCGCACGTAGCACGGGGAACAAACAGGAAGAGTTAGAGATGTGCGCGTGCCTGCAGGGCTGCGATCTTGTTGGTACCACAGAAATGTGGTGGGATGACTCCTATGACTGGAGCGCTGGGATGCAGGGATATAGGGTCTTTAGGAAGGACAGGCAGGGGAGACAAGGAGAGGGTGTCGCCCTCTACGTCAGCAACCAGCTGGAGTGCATGGAGCTCTGCCTGGGTATGGATAAAGAGCTGACAGAAAGCTTATGGGTCAGGATTAGAGGAAGGGCAGGGACAGGTGACATTACAGTAGGGGTTTACTACAGGCCACCTGGCCAGGAGGAGCGAGTGGATGAGGCCCTCTACAAGCAGATAGGAACAGCCTGATGGTCCTAGTCCTCATGGGGGACTTCAACCACCCCAACATACGTTGGAGGGACAACACAGTGACAATGCCTTCTTGTCTCCCCTGCTTGTCCTTCCTAAAGAGCCTATATCTAAGTCCATGGGACATGATGAGATGCATCCGCAGGTCCTGAGGTAACTGGCCCACTGTCCATTGTATTTGAGAGTCATGGCAGTCTGGTGAGGTTCCTGATGACTGGAAAAGGGGTAACATAACCCCTATTTTTAAAGAGGGGAACAAGGAAGACCTGGGGAAGTACAGGCTGGTCAGTCTCGCCTCTGTGCCTGGCATGGAATGCAAGGAGATGACGTTTATAGGTCCTTTCCAACACAAATTATTCTATGATTCTATGAAATGAGTCTATGATGGAGGAAAAAGAGGAAACAATTAGTTGTTTTTCGGGTCTGCTAATTAAATGGCCATTGGAGATCTTCATCTGTGTATGTACACCTGTGAGGAATAAAAACCTTCACATCATTCTTCTGTGCCACTAAAACCATCATGAATCTCAAGAACAACCTTTCCTCCTTCTTTCAACACAGCAATGTAAATGCTGTTTGTTAGGCTAGCAACAATCACAAATTCAGGACTGAAAGGGTTTACCTATGTTATGTTTTAATTAATCATGAATCCTAAAAAGAATATCTCTCTCCTGTTATAGTGTGCTGTAAGAATTGCATAAGATGAGATTTGGAAGTAGAGCATGGGCTTGATATTTCCTGCTGTGGACAAGCACCATGCTGTAGAGCCCTCTGCTGTTCAGCTGTTTAGCCATGTTGATGGATTCCAAGTGGAAAACTCTGAGGGATGGTTTTTGGTGGCTCAACAGAGGTTTCATGGCAAAGAAGAAGGAAACCTTAATGGGGCAGCAGTGCTCTAACAGGTGCACTGTGAGACTAATGGAGTTATGTGATTTAAGTCTTCAATATCTTAGGAAAAACAAGAGACTATAGGAAAAAAAAGTGGAAAAGATTATGAAGGAGAAACATTTTATTCTTTTATTAACACATAAGAGACACAGTTAAAATTATTACAAGAGTTTGGAAATTACAGAGTTAAATATGGCCAAATGTTTTACCCCTATCCCCTAACCTGTATATTTTACATAGTAGCATAATTAACGCGTAAAAGTTTCACACTCAAGTAGTATTTCATAAAACCTGGAAGTATATTTGTTTTTGTTTATGTATGTTTCTAAAAATACTGTCTCTGAAAAATAGTCCTCTTTTAGGCCACTTGAAAATTCAGTCTCAAAACAACATTATGTGTTATCTTAAAGTGTCATATCATTCGAGCTTATGGCTTAAAAGAAATTTTACATTTTAAACCAAATTATTGATTTGAAATTAAAAATGTGACTTATAAAAATTATTTTAGGCTGTTCTCACTTCCATTGTTTGATCTCATCTCATTGAAAGTTTCTGCAAGTAAATAAACATTTAAACAAAAAATAAAAATTACTTTGCTCACAATTTGTTGTGAAATATATTACACTTGCTGACCACCCACAACACAGGAATCACCTGTATAAAACATAGTGCAGTGCAATATGTATCAAAAATAAATGCAATGGAACCTGTTTCAGACTATAATTAACATTACATTACATACTTATTGGTAGTCATCAGTACTGAAAAGAATAGGAAATTAAATCCTGATTTTGCAAATTCATGTTTATATCCCTTGCGTATCTTTGTGATCATAGGGAATAGATATATATGCAGGAGACAAACCTGGTAACTTGTTAAGCTGTGTAAAATACACAATTTCACTGACTATTTTCAAATCTAGATTTAATGTAAGTATTGTCCTGCTTAATATTCCTTTGCACAGCTCTCATCATTAGAGTCTTTAAAACTTAGAAAAATGCTCACTTGAAAACAATTGCAAGAATTTCCGCTCTTTCTTCGTGTTTCTTGTAGCTAGCTTAATGGCATTTTATATGACAGAGGTTTCAGCCTCTGCTTCACGTAGCCATGCAACAAAACCTATAATTTTTCATTGATCAGGTCAGAAAATTGTCCCTTCTCAGAATTTGTCTATCAAACACAGTTTTCTTTTGTATATAGTTCCCAGTACCTTCAGAATCTCTCAACAACACCAACCTTCAGATCTTTCAAAGTGGATTCATTTTCCCCAAAAGGATACTTTCCCACAGTGTCTTAACTGATTTCATCAAAGTGTCTCTGATGAGTTGCTTCTGCTGAATGAATGTCATGGTGGAGAGGACCTCAATGGACAGCTCAGTCGCTTCATTGAATCCATTTTGATTGCCATATGAAATGTCAACTAATTTCAAGACTTTGGCTTGCAATCACTGATCATCCATGTCAGAAAGCCTTAATTTAGCTTTTAATTCAGCTATTTTATTTAAAACTAGACCAGCCAGGTTATTCTCATTACCAGGAAGAAACATCTGCACAAGTACTTCAGTTGCTTTCCTTCAACAGTTTCAGAATTGAAGCACAGAGTTCCAATTAAACCTTGTCACCCTTGCAGCACAAGAGTAACCAGAGTTTGAAGTTCAGGCTACATCTTTCTGAATTCAGTGAACACTGCTCATGTATCTGCAGACATCACACCTCTCCAAAAACAATCTTCATCATTCTGAAGTCTTCAGAAAATGTTCTGCTTTAAAAGGTTCAGCTCCTTGATCCAGCTAAGAAAATTACTTTGATGAGAGTACTGCTTGATCTTTATCATGACATGCTATTGTAACTACCATCCAGAGCTCTCTTCCTACCAGATGCAAAATTATTTAATTCCACTTGAATTGTAGTAGTCCCATTAATGAGGCACTAAACATGCTTTAGTGCTTTGACTCAGTATGTTCACATCATATCTGAGATCCACCATGGTATATTGAGACTCTAGACACACTGTAAGTACCATTAATGCCTTGCCTTCCAACAGATAAAAAATCTGTTTTCACAATTGTTCTCCAGATTCATACGACTCAGAGATGCCTGGTGCACTAGTTCGTTAACTTATTGCTGTTCTTCACTCTGGTATAATCCCTATTTGCAAGAACATGTAGTTTAAAACACTTCTGATCAGCTGTATTTTAATGTGCAGCAGTGAGAGATAAGCACATTTCCATATATTATGTGTGAAGGTATGTGTTGCAAATTGCAGTATTTTGCTTTTATATAAGCATTCTGAATGATGAAGTGATGAAAACATCTTGAAACCCGAAAGGTAGCTGAATATTATGGATATTTCCTTTAGGTTTATTATTTGGTCTTTTATTCACAAATAGAAAAAACATTGACTGCATTTCTGAGGATCATACTGTCACCTAGAATAAATCATTAGAGTGCTATTGCTTTCGTTTTAGCTTTGCAGCTTACACTGCATGAAAAGCTGGGTACACATTAAAAAAAAGAAGGAAAAAAATCATCTCAAGAGCAACACAGAAAGCACTCAAGAAAATCAACAAGCAAGAAAGAGATATTAATCTGTCAGTAAAGTAGTTGTAGCATTTTATAAGAACAGCTGGTGGTTTTTTTCCATTTCATGAAAAATATCAGTGTTCCCAATTTGTCTTATATTCTTCATCGCAGCAAATATGAAATCTTGCATTTTTTAATATACAAACCCCACTTTTCTCTAAACAAACAAACATAATGATAGGAGAAAAACTTGGCACCATTCTATAAAAGGGAAAGAGGGATGAGAGTAAAAAAAAAAACAAAAAAACCCATTCTTTTGCCAGAACAGTTTTCTTTTGCAAGAAATCAGATTCAGATCTAGTTAATTGTCTGCATAATAACGCTCAACCCTGAAGGATCTTAGCCATGATGAAATATGCTGTTGAATCGCCTGCTTAATCTTCCTTATCAAAACCTGGACCGAGGACTCTAATCTCTGTCTCAAACCTCAGAGATAAAGCCTAAATAATGAAAACTACTGGGGCCAAAACAAATACTATTATGAGGGTCAACAGATTTTCTTCCCAGATGTGGTGTCTGTTATTAAAAGTCGAACAAGGAGTAGAAACTGGATCTTACAAAGAAAGATTCCCTGCTGTGAGGGTAGACACCGTACTGCTGTTCTTTGCTAAAGTGAGAGTAATCCATGACCACAAAATATATTCTATGGCAGTCGGCACTCTTGGTAATCAAACAACCCCAAATAATAGCAGCTAAAAAGCCAAGGAGACCACAATACTTGACTGCATGCTGTGGGTCATGACATGAGAAGATCAAATACTTATTTAGATAAACTGGGTCCAAATGACTAACTGTTCGGTTGTCTGGGGACCTTCAGCTGTGATGACCAAGTCACAAAGTAGCTTTGTTACTTTGGCATTGTGAGGGTCCTTATTCATTGTATCCTCCTGATTTCCATATGAAATACAATTAGTTTAAGTAAAAGGATATTCCGTCCTTCCCTATCACTGGTTTACGCATTCCTAGCCTCTGACAGTCACTATGTTGCTTGCCACTGGTAATAATGGAGATTTTGGGCTTGAGCAGTTCTACTGAGAATCTCTGAAGGCCTACTTTGGCCACCAAATTCTCTCCAACTTGAAGTAATACAGAATGAAGATATGAGAGAGAATTTGGGGTCCGTAGTGGATAGAGTGACTGGCATTGAGAAGAAAATGAAAACTAAATTAAATTTAGATTTACAAATTGTGAAAGTGATGTGGAAATCGACAGGTCATAGGTACCTCATATTTAAATAGTCCTTTCTCTCGATAGAAGTGTGTATAAATAGACTATTCCCATTAGCTAGGCTCTAAAACCTATTTGTCTTTGGTAGTTCATAGAAGTTGTGAATTATTTTGTTCTCACAAGGCCTCCTTAAAATAAATTCATTACTCATTTTTTTTTTGCTGATCCATCTTTACATTTTTTTCTACCATTCTATCAATTTTTGTCTATATGTCATTTTAGAATTAAAGCATTGTTGGTTAATTTAGTTCTCTGAGGGCACCTAATCGGTCACATAAAGAAACAATGTTTTAGAAAAATTTTAATGAGATCTCCAGGAAATGTTTAGTTATTTCACGTTAATGGCAGGCATTTTCCATCCCATTAGATCACAGGTGCTATAATGGCTATTCCATACAGAATTTTACAAGTCAATTCTCCTCTCTCTGAAAACATGATGCAAATATCTTGTGAGAAACCACAAAAATAGGGGTTTTTTTCTTTAATGTGAAGATCAATAGAGGTAAAGATTGTACAGTCTTTTGATTATGGCTCCAGAGATTTCAAGTGTTATTGAAAAGACCTTTTGTCTGAGAGACCGTAGGCACACCAAAAAGATGATTCTCATTCACTGGATGGTTAGTTTCTGTTACTTGCATTGATTAGTCCACCATTAACAGAGACAAAATGAAAACATTTACATGAGCCAATATCACTTCTAAGAATGTAACTCCTTCATGAATACACCACTGTGTATTTATTCTGTGTACCGCTTTAAGTGGGATACTCTCAGTGCCTCACTGAAGGGGCATTTTCATGGTAGCAGATATTGGGGGTCATGCTTTGGAGCTGACATTTCCTCGTTCCGTATGGATGTGGATACATAAGACAACCTGTCCAATGATTCAGTTCTGCTTAAGAAGTTAAACTTGTATTTCAAAATGAAGTGAACAATTTTAAATCATCCAGTGACTTATCAACTCAATGGATTCTAAGTAAGTAGTAGTAGTGTCTAAATACTATGAGAATGAGAAAATGGCAAGTGATTTTACTTAATTGTTCTTTACTATAATTTTCACCCTATGACATTAAACATATGCTCTTTTTGAAAATAGTCATTAACCTTTCACATGATGTGTAACTAGCTTTATCACTCTGGAAAAAAAAAATCCCACTTTGAGTTCTGAAAAGAAGATCCACTGGGAGACACACAAATGGTAAACCACACCGAAGGACACAAAAAGGCCCATAAAACATCAGTAGGGTTATAAAGGTCTATGGATTTTAATTGCTGTGTGCCATTGGGCCTTTACAAAGCAATCAAGCAGGCAATCTCCGAAGACAGCCCTGCCATAATACATTTAACAATAGAGTTCTCACCCCATCAGCAGACTAGGGTTTATGAAGGTCCCAATAGCAATTAATGACCTTGTATGTTGAGAGAAAAAGACAAAATTACTTAAATTGACTACCCTTTTTGGATACATATCTTAAGAGTCAGAAAGTGTAATTTCAAGGCAAGAAATGCAGAAGTTTTGATGATAGACAAAAAACCATTCTTATCCATCTGAAATTCCTGTCTATTTAAGGTTTTTAAAGGTAAAGAAATCTGCATTTTTAGTTCTACATAGGAGATGTTCTGAAATGCACAGTGTAATGCTAGTGCACAGAGAATTTTGGTTTAGGTAGCATGTTATAATACTCTAACTGTGTAAATTCATTCTTCTCAAGAAGAGAAGCAAATCCCATAGTTAAAGCTGGATATGAAGACAGAGAAAAATAAAGGAAAATCACTCCATGGAAAGAGTATATATAGTAAGTTTTACACAGAGTTTGCTTAAGTGAGCATTTAAGAGTCTTTACACTGTATCAGAAGAGAATGTAATGCTGTTTTTCCTCGGAAATTAGGTGTGTATTTTTTTTTGTGCTTGAGATATTGGATCACCTCTGTGAACAAGGGGCAACTATTTAATTATTTTTGTAATTTTTTTTTCGGTGTGGGAAATAATCCAGATGTATATAGCTAACTAAATAATCTACTTCATTCCTCTAATTTTCTTCTTCATTTTAAAGAACTTAATGTTCTTTATAATAAAGCCTCAGGACATAACCCATGTAAGAATGGCTATAAAATTAATAATTTTCTGGATATTCCATTTAAAATCTGATTTAATCCTTGCCTCTTGGACTCAGTTTAATCAAGCTTGAATACATAAAGAATCATTCTGCTATTATGGAACTACTATAATGTTATTTTTAAAGGTAGGTGATCCATTTGATAAATAATGTGAATTATGCCCAAAATGCAAGTAAAATATTTTGTTCTCCAATTAAAGAATGTACTCACACAAGTGTCATATCTGTGCTTAGCTGACAAAAAGAACTACACTTGCAGGGAGTTATTGTACACAGCATCACACTGGCAATATTCCAGGAAGACTTCATTCTATACATACTGCCACTTGTTCTGTACATTTTTGAAAGTACTGATGCTTCTCTCCCTCTATCTGTCTGCTTATAAGCAGATGCAAGTATAGGTGAATAGTTAGAACATTAAACAAAGATATGAAACAAATCTGACTCCAAATAGTCTATTTCTTTTCCATGCATTCTTTTCATTAGTAGACATAGTTTTCATTAGTAAACAGCTTTGGAAAGCAAAAGAGATTTGACTGGGGAATGTTTGGAATCTAATATTTTACAGATAGTATTTTTCTTAATTTTACTTACATTACTCTTCACCTGTAAAAGAACAATCTATCTCCATTTCTGAATGCTTTCTATTTTAAATTGAAAAAGCAAATTGTATCACAGTCTTCAAGACTTATTTTCTAGCTGTAGCTGGTAGGAGAGATGTGTCTCAGAACAGACTGAGTCTGGCTAATGATAAACTTGCTCATTTAAAATCTGTTCAAGAATGTGGGGAAAATACATCTGTCCCTTTCTCACACATACACTCAGTTATAATAAAAACAAGTAGTATATATGCTTGTAGAGTAAAATGTGTGTGCTTTGGGAGTTCAAAATAACACAACCTATAAATGTTTTCTTGAATAAACACATGTTGTCCTTCACCTTTTCTAACACCCTGCTTGCTCATGACTTCTAGTCAAAGTCTGGAGCAGGAATAAAAAAAACCAAAACCAACCAGCAGAAAAAACGAACAACTGAGAGAGTTGGTGCTGTTCAGCCTGGAGAAGAGAAGGCTCCGGAGAGACCTTATAGCGGCCTTCCAGTACCTAAAAGGGGCCTACAGGAAAGATGGGGAGAAACTCTTCAGCAGGGCCTGTTGTGAAAAGACAAGGGGTAATGGTTTTAAAATAGAAGGAGGTAGATTCAAACTAGATATAAGGAAGACATTTTTTACAATGCAGGTAGTGGAACACTGGAACAGGTTGCCTAGAGAGGTGCTGGATGCCTCATCCCTGGAAACATCCTGGTTGGATGGGGCTCTGAGCAACCTGATCTAGTTGACAATGTCCCTGCTCCTTGCAAGGCAGTTGGATTAGATGACCTTTGTAAGTCCCTTCCAACCCTATTCTATGATTCTGTGATTCTATAAATAAAGCCTGATTGGGATATAGTGGAAAAGAAATTGTGGCAAAGATGAGGAGGAGCAGATCTTCAGTAAAAAGCGCCACAACTTCCTATTTCTCTGAAAAACATACCAAGATTGCACTAAGAGTGCAATTCTAGCATTGGGCTTAACCCATACTTGAAGCTATTTGCCCTGTAGTCACGCCATGAGTAATGAAACCTTCACATAACTGTTGACCTGAGCTGGGACTCGGGCTTTCCAGGGGTGAAAATGTGTGCTAATTTGTGTGGGTAGTGCTGTAGACTAGGCTGTCTTCAGCGGGATATCATTGCTAGCAGGGGTCTTTCTGCTATTGCACAGAAACAACGCAGAAAAAATATAGAACAACTTGGAAAAAATATCTTTGCAGAAAAAAAAATGAAGAAACTCTTCAAAGGACAGACTTCATTAACCTCAGTAATGGCTATGACTAAAAAGGAGGTTGGTGCAAGTAGTAAAATTGATTAAGTCGTATATCTGTAAAATGGTGAACACCCTGGACTGAAGACAGTGGCAAGAGAAGAAGACTGAACACAGATAAATTTGATATATATAAAACATTAAATCATATTTGACTTTTAGGGAAAACAGATAATACTACCTTATGGTGAAAAACAAGCTGAACAGGAAGTCTCCTATGTTTGTTTGACAAAGGTCTTTCAACAGAATGCTAGGCTAAAGAAAACCAAGGGAAAGAAAAAAAAATTTACAACCTTAATGAAAGTGCATGCTGGAAAGAAAAAGAAAATATATGAAGAAGAGAGTTGGAGAAAAGAATGCAAAAATACTTCAAAGAAAACATTCACAGGAGAAGAGCAGATTATGAGGATAAAAATTATTTTTAAGGGGCATCTTTTATTTTGGGCTGAACTGGAAGTAAAAATCCATTACTATGTTACTTTTTATATGTTATTTTAAAGCTAAGAAGTCAACTGACACAGGAGATATTTTTTTTAAAAAACCCATATTTTATAGTATTTTTAATAAAAATTCCACTTCTACGAAAAATAAGGAACAAACAATTACAGCATATTGCCTTCATGACAGACTCTGATAACAAAGTTTAATTTAATTGTTAATACAATTTAAGGATTTAAGGGAGTATTTGCATCCCTCAACTTTAGATACCAATCTATGCTAGTTAAATTAGCTGGCTAGATTCTCAAAGCTGCTCCTTGACTTGAAGAGCGATGTTTCTCAGAGAGCTGCTCACGGCAGGAGGTAGCTCAGGTACTCTCTCTCTGGCCTCTGTCTGCAGATGGTTCTGTGTCTCCACTGACTATAGAGAGAAGTTTTTCTGGCTCTGTATTGGGTGATATGAACATCCCTCTTTGTAAAGGATCTATTCATTTTCTGTAGTTGAAAGTTTACTTCATTGCTACAGTCTCAAGTAATTTAGTTTTTTAATTTAGTCATTATTTACTCAGACATCAATTCTGAAAAATGCATACATGTATTTAATGTTATTAAAGGTTCTTTAACCATCCCCAATGAACAAATGGCTGATAATCTGCTGATTACTGAGTTTTTGCAGTCCTTAAATCTCTAACTTCTTGGAAAGGGCTGCATATATGTCTGAAATTGCTCTTTGGGTCACAGCTAGTGTTTTCTGAGAAGAACGGATGTTGATTGTGTGTTTATAATATATATAGTAATATACATATGGCTCCTTTACAATTGATAAATGAAAAGATTCTCAAACTTGTATAAGAAAAAAATCTTTTGGGGCCTCATTTTTACTGGGCTTGGGGTGGGAGGGGAAAGCAGAATTGATTTTCCTGCTGAGAAAACTCTCTATTTTCAGTATGTATGTGCTTTACAAGAGTAAAGCTTTGGTACCCACTAGACTGTTATACCTAAGGAACAGAACTATTGACTGTGGTTTTTAGAGCGAAGCTTTAAATGCTCTTTCTGGCCTGGAAATATCAAACATTTTGAAAATACAGGCTGGCATCTTTCACTGTTTCACAATATTATATAGATTACCAATGAGGAGAGAAGAACAGACACAAGGTTACCAGCATAAGATACACAGAAGACACTTGTTCAGTGTCACATTGTGGTGAAAAATTGAATGTATGAGTTTCTTTGTCATTTCAGGGAAAAGTACATAATATTGCTGTGTCCACACAGATGTATGATCAGGTTATCATAAGTCCGAGTCTTACAGAATCTCCTACCCAGCTGGAGAGTGTTGTAAAACACTGATCTTAAGTTTTGTAGGCTAGAAGCAACTGTTAGGCTTTGAAAAACTATTTTGTTCTAACCACCTATGCTCTGGGTTAAGTAGATTGTAGAATGGATGCTCTCTTGTTCATGGCTCTCTGTTGCAGTGGTATAGGGCTGGAGTATGTGTTTTTTCACATCGCCTTTATTTTCTTGTTTCTTCTCTTCCTTAGTTCTGTATGAATTTATTAATTATTATTTATGGATTCCCTAAATTAAGCCGAGGCTTTTCCACCTGGCTGGAACAGAACCTTAGACGGAAACTTATTTGAAATATGAACAGTGTCTTCCTATCTGCTTAAAGTAAATGTAGCACAATAACAGAATTTAGAATAGAAACAAACAGTGACAAGGCATAAACCAAAATACTTCTGCTAATAACTTCTGTCTCCGCAGCAGTAAACTGGTGGCTGTACCTGAAATGGGAATACTGCTTCAAAAGAGGCAAAGCACAGGGGCTACTTGCAATAGAATACTCAACCATTGACCTGTTATAATTTTGGCTGTTGTTTAGGAAGCATGCATTGTATTTGATGATAAATTCTTCACAGAAACACAGAAGAGCTATAGGGGCAGACAGACAAAGAGGGATCATGCAAGTCATCACAACAGAGACAGTTTTAACAAATATGCTTTGGCCCACAGGAGCTGTACTGGCAGAAGCTGATTTGGAAATAGGCGGACTATTATTTGAGAAAATAAATACTTACCAACATTAAAACACTGTTTTTCAATAGTTAACATGGCTCAGAAAAAACACTCACAAACACTTGAAAAAAAAACCTCATAGTCCTAATCAACAGTTCTTAAAGAATATAAAAAAATATAGTTAGTAGATAATGCTACTTTAGTCCAAACATTAATGTGATGTTTGAGACTATACTTTATTTTTTCATCTATCAGGGAAGGGTAATAGCAGCAGGAGAAGGTGGATCTAAAATATGTTGGGGTATTTTTTCCCTCTACTGCTTTGATTTGATGTTTTGTCTTACCTGATGGAAAAGTCTTGGTATATTATTTGGTTTGGTTTGGGTTTTTTTTGTGATTTTTATCTTTTAATTAAGTTGCAGGCATCCAAGGTACTAATGTATAGGTGCTTCTGTAATTTGAAAATAAAATAAATAAATAGGTTGGTTTTAGCTCTTTGTGTTCCCAAACACATTTGTGTTCCCGAACACATTCATCTGCTTTTTCATATGATATTGTGTGAGAGTCCAGCAAAGACTGATGTGTTATAGCTTGTAAACTTCTATTTTTCTACTTTGTTGACTTTAATTGACTGAAATTTTAAGGTCTGGAACATAACTATATATATTTCTGATTATTCCAATTAAAGTCACAGTTATTTTTCCTTTTGAAAATGCAGTTCACATAGCACAAATTAAGCTATAACTTGTTTCAGTTGCAAGACTAGGAAGTTCTATTGTAAACAGACAAACTTTTACCATTCCCAGCCCATGGCCCACTGAAGTATAATAATGATGTATCTGGTAAATTCCTCTAAGCTGCAAACTAATATTTTTTTTTTTTTTTACATAGGATTAAGCTTAGTGAAGCTTGAAATTCAAGGAGGGAAATCTTCTCTTTTAAGAAAAGTAATTCCTTGTAAATATCCATAGAAAGTAATTAAAATATTTTTTCCCCTGGAAATAGAAGGGGAAATATATCTTTTGAAAGTGCATGTATGTCTTTGGAGCACAAATTATCTTAAATGTTCATGGCGGATCTCTTCCCTGCTCTCATGTAGACAGTGCACAGCACATATACCACATTGACTTGAACAACAATACATTTTGTCCTGGGGAAGTCTGATGGCAAAGAAATTTTGTGCTGCCCAAATACTCTTCTTTAGATAGCAGTTTTAGGTGATACAATTCCTAGGGTTGTCTCCAGGGTGAAGACAACTCATAGTTCATAGTTACTGTAGTACTGTAACTCTCCAACACATGCTACTTGGAAGTCTCTGCTAAGGTCATAGCAGCTCAAGCCATTTCATACTGCATTATTCTTAACAGAATGAATACATTCTTTGCGTTTGTTAACAATTGTAAACAATTTCATATTTTCAACAGAGATTGCTTTGAATAAATTCACACTGAGAAAGTGATTCAAAGGATGGAACAATTTCTGACAATCTATGTGTTGATTGTTACTGGCAATCACACTGACACACTGGCAACCTCAAATACTAAACTATTTGTCTTCCGAGTTTGCTTTCATTATTTTTTATTTATTCCAATGATTAAGTTCAGGGTATCGGGATATCACTATTTTACTTATTTTTTTTCTTTTTCTTTTTTTTTTGTCAAGTGAACTAACAATTTTAATTAATCCACATTGTAAGAAGAAGAAAGGACATTTGCTGGACTGCCTTTGGAAAATGACTGGTCAAATGGATTGTGTGTAACATTAAGTTCTGCAAGAAGGTTTTCAAAAAGGCCTTTTTATGATGTGAATAAATATTTGTTGGGTGCAGCTGGTTGCCAAAAAGTAGTGGTAAAAAGTGTGTGAGTGGTTCTGTCAGTCAGTATACCACACTTTGCCAGCAATTAACTGCAGAAAGACACTAAAGATTGAAATTCGGTTTTTGTAATGGACAGCCTTAGGGAGAGAGAGTGGAGTTCCCAGCATTTCCACCTAGCTTAGCCTCAAACATCTAGTTTCAACGAGTTAGCCACCTTTTAGAATTGCACTTTTCGGTTTTCCTCTCTAGTTGCTACTGTTTCCTAATTGCCTTTTTTATGAGTTTGCATTCTTCCTTTCCCCTCTCTACTTCCCACATTTCTTGCTGTATATACAAAATATATCTACAGCAGGTCCTCAGCCTCCCAGTCTTTGTTATATGCTGTTTTGACGTAGTGTTTTCTCTTCATCATTTTTTTTTTAAATGCTATTAAATGCAGGTCCAGTGTTTACACACTCATAATGGTAAAAAATCCATGGGTTTAGGATAATTTTGTAGTCCAGCACGTTACTTTTTTGATAGTGTTGAATCCACTGCCTCAAGATACTAAACATACTGCCTTTCCTAGTGTCCAATATTTCTCTTTTTAGGCACAGATGCTTTCTTCTGTTCCCATTATTGCTTCCATAGGCTCCTGTCTCAGTACTTAGGCTTTAACTTCTTCTACTAACAATTTTTGCTCCACAGGCTCCTTGCTCTTTAGGCCAGGAGCCTCTGCCTCTGAGTCTGTGTAACACACTGATCTGAAATACTAGTTTCCAACCAAAGGCTACTTATTGATGTCTTTACTGAATTTTAAAATTGCAATACCAAATTTTCACTGAAGTGTAATTCACTAAGCTGTATGAAAAAATATTTCAAGGCATGTTGTGTCCCCTTTTAAAATATCTCACCAATATAATCTTGTAAACTATATTAAGTTAGCAATACAGAACCTATGTTCCAGTTTTATGGCCTGAGCCATGACAAGTTACAGATGTTTGATGAAATGAGCTATATTGTTTTGTTTACTGCTTTATAATTAATATTAATTTATTTTCAACTGCTTAGAAGGAAAATATCTCCAGAAGGAAAAAAAAAGAGGAAGTGGAGTGGACAGAGTACATAGGCAGATGTGAAGAATATATAATGAAGATAGTTCACCTGCAAAAAATATTGAAATTGCACTAAATGTAGGATTTATATCCTTCTATTTTCATAGAACCATAGAATCATTTACGTTGGAAAAGACCTTTAAGATCCTCAGGTCCAACCGTTAACCTAGCACTGCCAAATCCACCACTAAACCATGTCACTGAGCACCACATCTCCACATCTTTTAAATATCTCCAGAGGTGGTGATTCCATCACCTCCCTGGGCTGCCTGTTCCAATTTTTGACAACCCTTTTCTTGAATAAATTTTTCCTAATATCCTATCTAACCCACCCCCACCACCCTGGCACAACTTGAGGCTGTTTCATCTTATCCTATCACTCGCTACTTGGGAGAAGAGGCCAACAGCCATCTCACTGCAACCTCCTTTCAGGTAGCTGTAGAGACCAATAATGTCTCCCCTCAGCCTTCTTGTCTCCAGACTAAACAACCCAAATTCTCTCAGTCACTCCTCATCAGACTTGTTCTCTAGACACTTCACCAGCTTTGTTGCTCTTCTTTGGACGCACTCCAGCATATCAATATCTTTCTTTTAGTGAGGGGCCCAAAACTGAACACAGTATTCAAGGTGCAGTCTTGCCAGTGCTGAGTACAAGGGCATGATCACTACCCTACTCTTCCTGGCCACACTGTTCCCTATAGAGGCCAGGATACTGTTGGCCTTCTTGGCCACCTGGGCACGCTGCTGGGTCATATTCAGACAACTGCTGGCCAACACCCCCAGGTGTTTTTCTGCCAATCACCTTTCCAGCCACTCTTCTCCAAGCCTGTAGGGTTGCATGGGGTTGTTGTGACCCAAGTGCAAGGCTCTTAGCCTTGTTGAAAATGATACTATTGGCCTCAAACAATCAATCCAGCCTGTCCAGATCCCTCTGTAGAGCCTTTCTACCCTCAATCAGATCAAAACTCCTACCCATTTTTGGGTACCTACATATTCAAATTTAGCTTCAAAATTTAATGTATTTGTACTTCAAAAGCAAGTTAATGTTCTATGACATTTTTCTGGTCAAAGAGAGGTAGTAACTTTAGTAGAGGGAACACATAAAAACAAATGCCTTTTGAAATATGTCTTGAGATGCTACTGATCTGTATTAAGATTTTCACTCAGTAGAAGCAGGTAAGCTCCTACATATAGATATGCATGCTTCGTATAATGTATCAGAATTAAAGAAATATCTGAAACTTTAATAAAAAAATATTATTCCATTTGATCTTCAAACTTTCAGAAGTGATCCAGACGAAAAGACTGGGTGACTTCTCACCTTGTGTTGACAGATTTCTTAAGTCACCTCTTTGTACAAGTGCTCTCACAACTTCTCCTGAACACCTTATACTGTACAGTTAGAAGAAGACAAGCTAGGGAAAGTTAATGAGACATGTGCACTTGGTAAAGACCTGGGGAAAATGGAAAAGCAAGTATTCACTCAAGTTTTGAGCAAGGTTGCAATGGCAGAAAAGGAAACCAGACTCTACAGTGAGTAAACAGGGATGGTCAAATACTTTAGAACTGAGTGCAAATAGAGCTTGTTGGAGAAGAGAATCTGAAATAGACACATTCATTGGTAAGGTCACCAGAGAAAGCTTTTATTTTAGGAGCTTCAGTTCTGGAAACTGCTGCCTTCTAATTTATCAGAGCCATCTTTTAAATGTCACATTGCGAAGTCAGTCTTATTCCCTTTTTGTAACCGGAGGGGACATCTTCTCACAGAGATTTTGTTTATTCCTGCTTTCATTTTTTTTTAAATTTCTGTGACAGCTGTCTGGAAAACCTGGTGAACATCTGTTTTCCCCACACTGGAAACAGAAAAAATGCTAATGATGTCAAAGTTGCAAAGTCTCCTATGTACTTTTTTAAATATGAGGAGATAGTATGGCTTGTGATGACTAAATAGTGGAGAGTAGTGAGACTAAAGACATTGGTATTTTTATGGCTCCTGCAATTAAGACTGTCATAGTATCACCCCATATCATGCTATTATTAAACCTTTGGGACAAAGATCAATGCAGTTTCAAGGCACCATGCATAGGAACTAGATTCTCATTCTCCTTACTCACTCTTTTTTGACATTTAGTTTATCTGATGTCCCAAGCCTGGGACTGCATGCTGGAATTAACAGTAAAAATTCCTTGCATCCTGGGTTTAGTTCCCTAGCATAACCTAATCCCAGAACACACAGATCTTGAAAAGGCTTTTGCCAGCTAGAGCAAAGGAAAAGAAGGCAGAGTGCCACTCGTCTCCCTTCATTCCCCTTCGTTGTTATAGGGAACAGCAGATAAGCAGGGCTGACCAGAGCTAGCAAGAACTGACGGCAGAGGTAAAAGTACAGCGGGGCCAGGAACTGCAGAGCAGGAATTACCAGGGGACCTAGAATGGGGTATATTGATGGATCTGAGAGACTTCAATAACAAAGTAGAACCCAATAATGCAGGAAGTTATTATGGATGTATGTCAAATTGTAAACATGGACTAAAGGTGTGTGGAGATAATAAGCCTATAAAAACCACATGGAGAAATAATGCAGGATGTTCTAGGGAGAAACCAGGGAAAGAATATGGAGACTATGCACAGTGGGCATGAGGGAACTCAAATACAAAAAAAAAAAATTACGCTCTTCACAAGAATTTGATTTGCTACAACCTCATCTACTGAGAAGACTGTTCTAGGTCATGATTCCTAACCAGATTTATATTGTATGGATTTTTTCACTGGATTGTCAGGACAACAGTTGTTCACCTCATACTGTTCAAATCCAGGGAGAAGACTGCTGATGAAGGGAAAAGTTTTTCTTGATGTGAAGTGTTTGTTTTAGAAAACTGGAAGGAAGAGAGAAGAAAGGAAATGCAAAATATTATTAAAAAGCCAGGAGATAAGGATCAAACTTGTCTACATAGCCAAGATTACTGATGACTTGAGGTCTATATTTGAATTTCTCAAGCCAGTCAACCTGCAGGATCACTAAAAGCAAATCTCAAATGGAATTTATTCATCTTTTTAATATAATTAGGCTGTCATGCTTTTGTTCAGGTTTTGCTAGCAGAAGATGTGATGGATCAAGCCATATAGCTTTGAACTAGCAGGTGTATATTTCTGTTCACTGTCCTGTAACTCACTCCAAACTTGAAATGATTTTTCTCTTGCTTTCCAACAAAAACAATCCTACTTTTACCAGGAAAATGTCTTTATTTTCAAAGCAGAATATTTCACATAAGAAGTGAATGGAAATGGGTATAATAATAAAAGACTATATGTAAACTAACTAAGGCATTATATTACAGTACAGCCATAAAGAACAATTGTATTATTTATTAATAATTTGAAAAATGTGTACTTCTACTAAATCTTGATATATATGTGCATATAAAGAAATTTTGGATTTATTTATGAGTAGATTTATTAATATAATGCATACAAATTAGTGGTTTTGTGACAGTTATATCTGATCCTCTAAAATTGTCTTATTATTTTTCCTTTTTTTTTTTGGTGAGAAACATGGAAAGTGGAAAGAATAAGATAAAAGAAGCAGTAAAGTGAAGTTATTATTCTGATGAGAATATATCCTTACATGAATAAAACTTTTTTTTTTTTTCTTTTGCAGGGGACAATGACCACATGCAAAGGGCCACTGCTAACTTCCACTGATTCACTTCCCAATACCCATTTCATTTGGAAAGCTGTGTCCAGCACTACACTCTAGATGAAATTATTGTCTCTCAGAGCCAGTCTACGGTTCTTTTCCATGGGTAATCAACATGACAACCCTTCTGACGGTACGTTTTACAACCATCCAGTAAGGACTAAGCCTCACTGAAGTAATGAAAAAAACAAAACGCATATTTCCTTAATGTTGCTGAAAGTTGCTAGAAAACCTCTTTATAAATGGAACAAACTTGCAATATTCAAAGCTTACAAACATTGTAAAAAGAACATTTTCTGAGGACCAAACATGGATCTGCCAGCTGTTTAAGAAAGAACATTACACTGTGCAGATTTTTTGTATTTATTTTCTGCTTCTATGAAGCATCAGGATTGTTCGTTTATTATTTTGGGAATTGCCAACACATTTTTTTTTGCTTCGTAGGACTTACATGACAAAAGTTAGGTGTTTGTTCAGCCTATTTACTTTATTTTTTTTAAAATAATATATCTACCATGAAAAAGCATATGTACACAAAACAGTGCAATTGAGATTTTTTCCCCTCACTCTGTTGTTATTTTAATGGATTCTGCATAGAGAAAGAATGTTCCCAAGAAGTGTTCCAGGAGATACAGCTTGTTTGTTTTTTTTTTCTTCTCCAGATCAAAATAAAACAAAAGGTTTTACTGAATGCAAAATTATACTAGTCCATTTATTTCACCATCACAAATATATCAATATGGATGCAGGAAGAAACATCTCCTTTCCCCATTGAAAAGGCCTATTGATGAGCAAACTGCTCCTAATAATGTATTAAACACTTACGCTGAGAAGAAAAAGAAGAAGAATACATAAGAAATGTTACAGAAGTATTAAACAATTTTCTTCTAACTATTTTCTTCCAAAATATAACTGAAGGAATCTTCATCTGTCTCAGGTCCCTAGTTTCCAGATAAACTCTTAGAATGTAGAAATTTCTGTTTTATAGACATTTGTATTAGGAATAAAACCAACCTTTAAACCAAACGTGATGCATCATGTTGACATAACAAATGTGGACATTAATTAAAGAGCAGCAGAATCCAACAGAGAAGTTTGCCCTCCATCTGCTTGACCTGAGGTAATAACAATGTTCGTTTAACTAGAGCTGACAGATTTTCTTGTGTTAGTCTTGAATCACTAAAGTTGCCACCCTCAGTATGAATAACCATAACCGTATGCGTGACATCATAGAAAACAGGCAAGCTACAGTTAACTACTCATTTAGTTTGCCGTCTTATCCTTAGTTGTTTTCCTCTGTGATACTAAGGTTCAGGCATGCAGATCAGGTGCAGGCTGGGATTCTGAATGTTTAGCCTTTAAAACATTCCTAGGTCTTCAGATTTGGGGTCGTGCTGCATCAAAACGTACACACTTGCACACTGTCAATTAGAAGTAAGATGCCCAACATGGATTATAAATTCTTCAGCCAATTAATAGATAATGCTTCTATCCTTGTCATCCTTTTATTTCTAGAAGTAAATTAAAAATAATTCACTGATAAAAACACTTCTGTGAAAAGCAGAGGGGTGAACCATCGAAGTAGAGCTCTATGAAGATACTGGAGGCCACTGGAATTCGCCTACGTAGGAAGTATAAAGACCTGTCCTTCAATATCAAGTAAGCAGAGTACTTGAAGTCAGGTGAAATACTTTGAGCAGACTTCAGCTTTAATAGATCAAGAACCAAGGAAACCTTTAATGTGAAGAACTTTCATTAGAATTTGCTCTGCAAGTATATGCCTCTCTTTTCTATTAGCATGTTTGAATGAAAACTTTGCCCAGTGACTCAAAGATCATTGCAAGAATCTGATGAACTGCCAGGCTGCTTGAGAAAAAAGACTTCGAGGTAGTTTAAATGTAGCTTGTATCCATCTCAAAGGTTCTTTATGGTCCCATAGTAGTGTAGATCTAAGAAATAAATACCAAATAGTCACCAAATCTCAGGGTGTATATGGTCAAAGGCAAATCAAATGTTTAATGAGAAAGCTGCCATTTGAGCAACATGCATATCCTACTGTTTCACTGTCAATTTTTATGCCTAGACAAATTCCACAGTATCTGTAAGACAAAAATGGGAGACAAACATAATTAAACTAAACCATATAGGAATGATCAAAAGTCATTCCTGTGGCTAATTCTAGTCTGCAAAGAAAAATATGTTAGGATTATCAGCCATGTTACCACATTTGCTCATATGACAAGACCAAGTGGTCTCCAACCAGTCACAAATTTTTAAGTATCAGCACTGCAATGAAACAAGATAAGCTCAACCATCCAGTTTACTCATCAAACAATCAGAAAGATTGTTTTATCCTCTGCCTCATTATGGACACAATGTCAGATTATTTTCACTAGAAATAGACAATCTGAAGGCTTTTTGCTTTGTCACAGCATGATGTGCAAAACTCCTCTGGCAGAAGAGGAGTTTAGACAGTTTAAAGGTAAAAAGAAAAGGAGAGGAAGAAAAATTTCATGCTAATTTGTTTGATTCTGGTTTGGAGTTTTTCCTTCACCCTCCCCACCCCAAATTGTTTATTCACTGCAATGAATAACATTCCTTTAAATTATCTAAGTTCCTCAAACTCCTTTTGTTGATCCACATGACAAAAGAGCAGCCTGAGCAGCCTCACAAGTTCAAGAATGTAAATCCAAAGATTACAAATGTGGAGCAAAATTCATGAGAAAATCTTGAACTCATGGCACCCCTTTCACGAATGCAGATTGGATGTCAGCACCCCTTTGATGCGTGCAGACGGATGTCATATAAGATTTTTTAAAATATACATTTTTAAACTTCCTCCTCTCCTCACTCCAAAGCACTAGTTACCATGTTCAAACAGGAGGAGCACATAGATCTCAACCTCAATAGGCAGGAACAACAAATTATACATTTAAGTGGATTGGAATTGTGGTTCTTAGTCCACTGCTGACTCCAAATTGAGCAGCAGTGCCGTATGAAGGCATCACAAACAGTCTTCATTGTTATATTTAGGTAGGAAATTACATCTGTATTATCTGGTTTGAGTATTCTAAAATAAAAAAGTATTCCTTCTCACATTAATTCAGAAGTGATGTTTTGAATTCTTCATGTTGTCCTTCCACTGAACAGTTCTTTCCTTTTAATGCTACCATTTTCTCTTCCTTAATGCTTTGTTTCAAATTTTTGTTTTGGGGCAGAAGAAAACAAGAACAAAATGCCTAAACTGATGATTTTAGATCTTTATTTTAATAAACAAACATTACCGTTTAGTGTTCTTAACTCTTCCTGAGAACTTATTCACATTGCAAGCCCTTAATTTATTTATTTTTTTAACAGTCTAAATTATCAAATCTTTAGAGACTTCCTTGGAAGCAAAACCAAAATAGTATCCCATATCTGCATGTTTTGGTACAACATTACATAGGAAATTAAAACATTCTTTTTGTTGCTGAAATTGGCTGAGGAACAGACAGCATTTTTCTTGGTCTGGAACTCCGATGTCAATAAGAGTTAAAATATGCTCTCCGTCTCCCTGATCACTGCTGCTTCTGCCTATCTCCTTATAAAGATTATGCTTATGCTTAGTAAATGAAGAAAGGAATTAGTGATGCTCCTCTCATTTCCTGTCTTCCCACAGATGGTGATAAATTCAAATTCAGACTCCATTAAACCTGAGTAGAGAAACCCAGCAGGTGGCTACACTAATGGAAAATCCTGGCCTTGGAATAATGGGAATTGCAACCGACAGCTCTTCTACACCACAAAAAAGATGATGTATTCCTATTGACAGTGTTGCATTTGAGTCCAGAAGGCTGATCTGATAGTTCAGACCGGGCACAAGGGAAGCAGAAAGCCCCATGGGTATTTTTCTTGGCTATACCACTGTAATTTTTGTCATCTGAACCTTCTATTACAATTCATTGTACAAATCTCATATAAGTTGGAGGGAGAGCAGGAAAAAAAAAAACACCTTCTGCATTTGGCCTACAGGCATACATTTGTTCTTTTTTCTTGGTTTAAAGGACAAATAAAGGTTGACACACAACAGCATTTCCAGCCACTTCTGTATTTTTAATGCTGACATTCTTGGCCCAAGTGCTTTTAGTGTTTCCAGACAAGCCCATCTGAGAGTTTGTGTTAAAAAGATGCATAGATTGCCCTGGAGGTGTAATGCCTGATGTTCAGCTATAATTTCTGCAGGAATACTGTATTCATGGTGCTTTTTTCCTCTAGATTTTTTTCCCCTTCATATAAATCCAGAGACTATGTTAGACGCAGTTCTGTGAAACTCATTTGGGAAAGTGACTGGACAGATCTATAGACTGAATCTTAATTTTAAACTACATTTTGGAATATAAGAATAATTTTTTTGTGTGTCTGTGTGTGTTGTTTCTGTGTATTTTAATGCTCTGTCAGCAATTTTTATGTGCAATATATTCTGATTTTTTACCCTAGTATATATATTTTCCCAAGCTTTTGAACACTGAGTTAGTAAAAAGGAGGAGTTGCCAAGCAAAGGAAAATTTAAAGTGCCTGTACTTTTCCATTATTAATAGAAGATTGTTTGTGTTACACTTATTTGTTCATAGAACTCAGATATGTAGCAATTTAAGAAAATACCCAATAATAATTTTAAGAGGTCATAAATCAATGTCCCTAGTAAGTTTAAATTATTCTAAAAATTATTTGAGTATTACTTCAGAGTAACCTCAAAATACTGTACTGTAAATCTCCATTCCAAACTAAGAATCTCTGCAATAGACTGCTTGGAGTGTTCTGTATGGTGTTTTTGTAACATATGATTTGCATAAAATGTAGTATTAAACTACAGAATCTAAAAATTCCACAGCATGTTTCAAGGAGTGTCTCTTTAATAGTATTTCCTAAGCCAATATTTTTTTCTGCTTTTTTATTTCACTAATTGTCAATATAAAATACAAACAAAGGATCCTTTTTTTTTCCTAGCTTTCTTTTGTTTTATTTTAGTCTTGCAATTATTCTGCCTTCTCTAGTCTCTTCTTGATAAGAATATATGCTCTTTATGTATTTTCTGAGTTGCTTGTCTAGACATTTTACTTATGTATTCTGAATTCAGTCCCAGCTAGTATATTGACTAGGACAATATTAAAAACAAAAATGTTCTTTTTATTGATTAAAACCACTTTAAGTGGGATTGCTTTCTTATCTAAACTACTAATTTACCACACCTTAATCTCTGACTATTATCCTCTAGGTTTATGATTTTCATTACCAGTATTTCTTTCAATTTCTTTTCTGTTAATTTCACTACAATTATTTTTCAGAAAACTAATTCTTGTAATAGTGACTTCTACGTGGAAATTTTATTCAGCTCTTGGTTTGCTAGTTCCTATAGTACAAATATTTGTTCCTTAACACTTACATATACCTTCCCAATATTAATTTGAGGACTTAACATAGCAAAAATATCAGTAAAATAAATAACAAGTGCAATTAATATGATTAATACAATGCAGCAAAGTTTCATAAGGTTTCATGCATGAGAGAATCATCAATTCGTGCTCAGAATTCACCATTTTTACCCCACATAAAGCCCAAATGCTTTAGTTAGACTGAAGTATTTCAGTCCTCTGGAAACTGCATTTACTGTTTTAAGTGGAGAATAGAAGACATCAAATTTGAACCTCACATTGCAGTAAATTGCTAGGCTGATATAAAACTTATCCTCAGAAACTTTGCCAGTGTCACCTGAAGGTTTTCACAGATGGCCCCTTCCATGGTAAACCTTCTGGAGATACAAGTCTTAGTCCTGGAAGAGACTTGCTGTCTATCTCACTTGCAATCAGTGAGCTTGTAACTTCACTGTAATGGTGCTAAAAGTGGGGCCCTTGTCATTTTATCATTCCTGTAATGCTAAACTATCTTTGTGGCTTGGAAACAGAATTTTATTTCAAGGCTGAGTAAATCTAACATCAGCAAAATACCGGTGTATCTTGTCATGCCTCTGCTGAAAAGAAAGAAAAATAGGCTATGATGGGATACCTTCTTCAATAGCAGCACTCCTCCTTTCCTCAACATTGTTGTTTAACACCTTAAATAAAAACATGTATGCATAATGGGGGTGGGTGTGGGGACACTGCTGCAATCTTTTTCTGTACCTACCATTAGTAGAATGTTTAAAAGTTCATTGTTTTATGCAAGGTATTCACTGAATGCACAATTGCAAGGAGCAGGCAATGCTCTGTGCTTGCAGAGAAACAGCTCATATATCTGTCAGACTGAAAGTAAGTCTGGGACTAGAGCACAGGACAGGATGATCTCATTTTTGTAACCCTAAAGGGAGGGTACATTCTGCATAATTCTGAATATATCACTCTTATGAGAGACCTTGTTTATAAATGATGAAAAATGTCTGGCAGTATTGAAGATAAGCCAAATGGCAATGCTTGTATTCTGATTCGAATATCTTATCAAAGTAGCAATCATTCATATTCCCATATTAGCGATATATCCTATTACGATGGCTGACTATATCTTGGCTTAGACAAAGTTTTGTCTGATAAATAGACTTAATACATAAATGTCTGTCGGGAACATGCAACAGCAAAATGGGGACAGATGTTTGGCTCTCTTTGGAGCTCATCAACACAGTTCAACTGCTTTATCTGTCAAATGGGTTCAGCCCCCAGTCCAGATACAGATAAGCCCAGTATTTTGAGACTAACTAGAGCTAAGTGAATAATTTGTACCAGATAATACACTCAAGAAAATTCAGCCTTCTGCTCAGAGAATATCTGTGAGTAGATCATAATTTCGCTTGTGTTAATCAAGCAAACATGTTCAAAAGCTACCTTTGAAAATAAGTTAGTATGTGAAGTAATAAAATATGCAAAATTCAAAATGCACTTTTTTTTTCTTTTTTTCTTTTTTTTTTTCCTTTTTTTTTCTTTTTTTTTTCTTTTTTTTTTTGGCAAGATGGAGAAAGCAGGTGCATGGCTGCTAAAGAGCAAGAATGTTAGCATGTGTACGGGAAAGGTCTTCTGTGTATGCAAGTATGTGACAATTTCATGTTTGATTGTTATATGTGGAGTTTTGGAGGAAAGAGCTTCTTAAATACGGAGTTACAGTGTGAGGCAAGAGAGCAAGAACAGAATCTGACTTTGCTGTTTCTCTCAAGTGTATCAAGGAAAGACCTTCTCCCCAGAGGTGCTGGCACACAGCTTCCACTTTCCACTCTTGGGAATCTTCATGGTGCCCTTTCTCACAGATCTCATTCTGCCTTCAGGAAAATTATGGGTTTAGATGAGTTTTTGATTATGTAAAAATTCTCAATTTTTACTGACTTTTAAAAAATTTTATTTCCTAGGAGATGAAAATTAGAAATTGGAAAGATCTTGGGTCATCTGGTTCATTCCTCTGCAAGTGAAAGATTGCTCCCTACAGATAGATTTGTTAAATTATTAATTGCTGGTAATTTATCTAATTAATTAGAACCTTTTGCTTAAAATAAATTATTCAGATCTATTCATTATCTGGCCAGTTTTTCAGGTGGCTATATAATATTCTGAAAATAGTGTGCAGATTATTCTGAAGTATTACCTTAATGTCCCAGGCAGGATCAAAGACCTACTGTGCTAGGTGCTGTACAAATGTATACAGTAAAACACGGTTCTGGACATGATATCTTTATAGTCCAATTAAAAACAAGTGATTAAACCACACAGTAGGAGAGAAGGAAAGACGGTGATAACAGTGTAATTTGTGAAACATCAGAGGATTGCTGCATGTGTGCTCTACTTATTCTGAATTATGGCTATTTTAAACATGAGTTTTCTTTCCTATCACATTTGTGTAAACATTAATGTCTCTCTTGCCTAAAGCCTGGCCAACTTCTTAAAGGTATCACAGTACATATTTTCAACTGGAGATTTGATATTCAAATCACGTATATACACAGTCTTCCAAGATTTTTCAGTCCCATTCCCTGAAACTTGTTGTGCCAGGTATTTCCACTTGGCAAAGTAATGTGCCTTTGGGAAGCAAGTCATCTCCTTTAGACTAGGACATAAGAAAGTCTTGATAAAAAATCCTTTGAAACCAGTGATTTTCTTTGCTTTGTAACAGACTCCAGGCTTTCATTCCATAAAAATTCTGAAGGGCACATCTTTAAGTCAAATTCAATGTCTACAGGAAATTTTTCCTCCTGACATAAAGTTGGATGGAGCTTTGTTAACCCTTGGGTACAAATCTTATTTTGACTTTAGGTTAGGGTTTAAGGCAACTGGTAGGATGCGTGTCTTTGGATGAACTTTCAAGTCTTTCAGAAGCTCTTCTGCACCACTTGTCTGGTTTTTACCCTAAATCATTAGCTTCCCACTCCTGATGTCACAGTTCTATAACAGTTCCCTAGTGCCTACCTCCACCTAACCTTAAAATAGATCATGCCTTCTGGCAGGGGGCAGGAGCAAGAATTTTACTGAAAGGCTGTGTTTAAGCACAATGGGTGAAGACCTGCTGCAGTGTCACTGCTGAAGGGGAGGTGAGAATGTCACAAACATATTGAAGATCAGGGACATTAAGTTTGATTTAAATAGCCTCCTTGTTTTGCTTGAAAGGGAGATGGGTATGCAGCTTTCACAGAAGACTCCCCTTCCTTACTCTTTTTGCAAACAATTTCAGTCATCATAATTATTGACTTCTACTTCGGATTAGAAATGCAGAAGAGACAGAACAACTGGGCTGTTCAGCTGGAGGAGAAAATAGAAAAATGTGAAACATGCATTCACATTTGAAAGGTGGGCTAATGAAAATACTGGGGGAAAAAGAAAGGTCTTTTGTCTAGTGATAACAACATTTTACACTTATTATTCAGTACACGGTATCTTTCACCAAAAAAATCCCCAAACACTTAACATACACTACTATAGCTTTTTTTTTTTCACTGAGATGAACATTAAAAAATTACAGTTTTATAATACCTCTTAAAGGCCTTTTTAATTGAGTGAGCCACTTACATGTCAGGAAGGCAAGTAAAGATAGAATATGCAGTGAGTCTATGTACGAAATTGTACATATTCTGTATTTAGAAGACATTTTGCCAAAGGACAAAGAGCGGTAGTGTATGCATTCCTCCTTCTCAGAAACTACCCTGAGACCTTCAATGTTCAGAAAAAGCAGAAGAAGCCCTGGAGGATACCTACTGAATAAAAAGACAAGTTGCAGTTTTGAAAGATGGGTCAAAATCTGTGACTATTAATTTCCGATCTGATTATTACCCCTAAACTGACCACCCTGCGTGGTGACAGATTTTAGACAAATTAGTAATTTATGTAATTTTTGTTATTTTTAGGTAATATTTCCAGAATTCTGGTGTGTCTTAGTTATGTTAACTTAATCTCAACTCACCTGTCTGCTACTATTCCTTCTCCTTTGTGCCTTTACCTTTTCTTCTTCTGCAAACCAGTCTTCCCTTGTTCTCTCATCCTCAGCAATCACTGATTTTACATTTACTCTTCTCTTTGAAGGCAATAAGATTACACATTAGCTCTCCGTGAGATTCCAGGAAACTAAATGGGGATCCTTGTTTCTCACCTAATGTGTTTCATTCTAGAGGTCAACAGGAATTTTAGTTTCTAAGGAACTTACTACGGTGAAGGAGTACACTGAGATACAGAAGGTCCAGTCGAAGGCATTTGAGACAGTTCCAGTGAAGGCCTTGATATTCTCTGTAGAGCAAATACAGCAAGCAAAGTAGTCAGGTGATGGTGCCCTCCACCTAATATTTATAAGGAGGTGCAGCATTTCTGGATTAACATAAGATTTTAAAATGTTGGAATGCCTTTGCCTAACTCTGCTAAACTTGTCTAAAAATAGATTGTGAAAGAAGATGAAGCAATATGTAGATATATACATGTTTTTGTCCTCTATTTCTTTATGGGTTTGTGGTCGATAAATGATAATAGCAGTGAAAACTGCTTCACCTGGATAAATATCCAAGATCATATAATAGATATAACTAACAGTATAACTTGTATGTACTCCCAGATTTACTCACATACACCCAGTACGTAAGCAAGCGCTCAAACTAAGAGAAACACACATAGCCACTTGCTTTCCCACTATGCTTTTGCTGGGGCCTCCATTGCCACAGTGTTGAGTTAAGCTAGAATTGTCATAAAAAAAGCACTGTCTTAAAGCAGATCATCAACTCTGCCACTCTATATGATTGCAATAATTACAATAATTACAGTCCATAGCAAAGATAGCACTGTATTGTAATTAATTTTTCTTTCATAGTCTCTATTTTCAATCCCTCTGTAGTATTTTACTTGTGAAAAAGAGATAAGGATTTTCTTAAGCGCCAGGGAAGTTAAGCACTACAAGTCAAAAGGAGCTGGGCACATAAACAGCAGTAGTTGCTTTAAAAAAGTATACCCTAAATGTCTTTGCTTATGTCAAATGCTAAATTTATCCCCATCGAGAACTAGGTTGATAGGAGTTGTCTTTTTAAATGAAACAGCCTTTTTTTTTTTTTTATGTTTTGGTTTGTTTTTTTAATTAGGCAAGCAAAAACATGTCCTAATTTTCACATATACAGTTTGGTGTTCCAAGAATTCTATGGAATTAAATTTTTGCTTCCTAAAATATGTCTTTGGCTTGAACTACTCAAAGTTTTAGAAGAGTTAGTTGCTAAATTAGATTTTACAAATGAAACAAGTTCATGATTCAAAGTAAAATTCTTTACTTTGATATCTGCAATATTATTCTGTCTTATTAGGAAGAGGAGAAGGGAATCCTTCAGCATGGACAGGATAAAGACTTCGTATTATTCAGGTAATGTTCATTTCTGTGTACTTTTTTTGCATCACTTTTACCATTTCTGGAAGGGAACATTTTCTCTAAAGAAATAATTTCTGATTGTTTTCTTCAAAGCTGCTTCCCTTTTCCTCATGAAAAAGCTTCATGTGGTCTTTGGGATAGAGATAAGGGGGATTACAGGATGTTAAAGGATCTTGCCTATATTTGTCTATATTCTGCAGAGTTTTTCTCATTAGCTCTGATTTCCCAGGCAGTGGACTGCATTGAGACTTTCCCGTCATGTGCAACAAGGACTGCCAAGGGGTGATGTGTACCCCTCTTGCCCTAAGCAGGAGCAAGGGTGCAGCTGGGGATGACAGCTGAGGAAAACACCACAAAGCCACCTTCCCTCTCTAGTATAGGCATGACCACAGAAGACCTTCCATTCAGCCAGTTCTGATGTGGCATCCTTTATGTTAGCAGCCCTCTGTGCTCAGGCATGAGTAGCCAGAGGAATTATCAGTGAACCCCCACCCAATACCCTGAAAAAAACCAAAGACACCCGTTATCACCTATAAAGCAAAGGAGGCCAGAAAACTGGTGCTATGATAAATAAATTCCTATTTGTATGGGCTTGAACACCAGAATTTCTTCCATACATGAATTATACACTCGTAGCTTATGTATCACATAAGCAAATAGGAGACTTTGCAAAAATTGCTTATTGGTCATTAGATCCTCCTTCCACTCTTCATGTTCTTTCCTGCAGTGCTAAAGCTTTCAGTGCTAGGAATTTATATATAGTTCTTATGAAACGACAGTACTGGAACCCCGTTGAATATGATTGGTTCAGCACATCTCTGGGCAGCTTGCAAATACCCTTTCAGTTTGCATTAGTGTATTTCCAGTCTGATATTTCTTTTAATTTAAAAAAAAAAGACTTTTAAAAAGAACAAGAAGAAAGTTCAATGTTTCCTAAAGCAACATTCAAAGCAATTAAATGAAACCTTTTTAACAGCATGATCTTTTTCATTTTCACTATCACCTCCTTAGCCTTAAGTAAAAACCAAAAGAGACCTTTGAAAAATGATGTTTTTTTATATTTAATATGTGATCTTTTCATGTTTCTGCTGTTGTATGCTTTTGAGCTGTCTAACAACTATGGATATGTAGCCAGCAGAAGGGCAAACTTGTCTCATATCCTGTGAAGAGGTGACTACCTGAAGTGTGGGTATGAAAGAAAGTATAAGAATCCTCTGAAAGGTTTTACTACAGAGAATATAGGGCTGAGACCTTCATCTAACCCTGGTTGCATATTATTCTTAATAATGCATATCTGTACAGTTTTTGCAGTCTTTAAGTAGTGAGCTTACTAAAATTGACAATATTTTACAGAAACGGAAAAAAAAAAAAGTAATGTTTCCTGTATCATTCACAGTTCTTTAATTTGCGACATATCACTTTTATCTCTTCTTGCTTTAACACCAGATTTGGTTTAATTAAATTTATGTCAAATGAACACATGAAATGAAAGGAAAATCAGAAAGCCTGCAGTTGCCCATTAGTGAGTCAGTGACTGCACAGTGAAAGGCTTTTGAAGCTTGGCTTACTGCCAGAACAAGCTTGCGATGATGCTCAGAGACACCCATGATGCTTTGAAGGAAAGGACTTAGCTGACCTGAACTTGCTCGTGGAATCAGTCCAAATCCTCATGGGCTGGATTTAAAATCTATAATAAGTCTTCTGTCTTCAACCATTTACCTGTCAAGTGAAAACAGTGTGTGAAATTACAATATCTGTACATAATTAATTAGAATAGATCGTTCTTTATTTTGTATATACTTAAAAAAACCTCCCACTGTTCCAAGTATTTTTTAACCCATTAGATAAGTATTTATCACTGATGAGCCTTTTCTTTTCTTTTCTTCTTTTTTTTTTTTTTTTTTTTTTTTCCCAAGTGGATCTACAAGTCTTTAAAATACAAAATACCACTGTCTTACTTTGTATGCAGCGGAGGTGAGGTGTGTTGACCATGAGGGTGCTTGTCAGAACTCAGCCCTCTCAGATCGTGAGAGCCGTGGTCCAAATCTGGCAAAGGGAAGCAGCCTACATCTAAAGTACTTTGTGGGACTGGGATGAAGACAGTCAGCGCTTTTCAGGTACTTTTCAGGTACTACTGTGTAGCTGCCATCAGAGAACAACCACGCTGACACAGGCTAAAGAGATAGCAAAGGACATGCAGACTTCTAGGACTGTGTCTTAAAAATAAAGCCTGTCTTTAGGTGGAAACAATTGTGAAATACAGTAGGCTATGACTCTAAATATTCTGTGGGAACTCCAGGTATAGTCCACAATGAAAAATTATTTGCGTGGTCAGCTAAGTCCTCTACCAAATGGACAAGAAAAGGTACTCTTGTTTCAGAATAAAAGCCCTTGTACAAATAGCTGGATTGAATACCTGCTGAGAAATAGCTATTCCGTATTCTATTTCTACACTCTTTCTCTTACAGACAAGGCCTTATAAATGTATAAATAGATGACATGAGTTTAGACTGTTTGCTATTTAAATCTAATTGTCTTCATGCTGGGCAACTTTCAGATATATATCACACGTGATTTATACAGAAGAATATAATGTGATATGGTGATTTAATAGAGTTTTATTGCCAGCTAGTAGTGAAACAAAGCATTCTCACTGCAGTTATTTTGTTACTGTCAGACTAAAACGTCAGTTTGCATCTGGTTTATCAACTGCTAACTCTTGATCTCTATCTCACAGTGGTATGACATTAAATTAAGTCCTGGAGTTTCAGCACCTGAAAACATCAATATTTTGTCAACTTATTTCGATCTGAATCACTTTGGCTGAATTTAAAGTAAAATATGTAAATTATGCATACATTGTGTAAACTAATGAAACAATATGCCCATATACATTTATTTCCTATTATTTTACATTTTAGATTGTTTCTTTAGCAGTTCTTTGGTCTGAAAGTTATAAAAACATTCTTCGTTGCGAGTAAATGTGTATACCTGTTTAGTAGTCACAAGAAAGCACTACTAATCACATTACACTGATCTCATAACTCTCCAGAACTGTGATATTTCTTTGCAGTACCAAACACATACTTGTATTTCTTAGCATATTATGACTCGCAATCAGATGAGAGTCCATTATTCTAGTCAGTTTGACTCAGTGTGACACACACCTTGAAATGACGTAGAGCTCCTGATTCCCAAACCAGTATCTGGATTCTGGCAGACTTATGGATTAGGGTTAGAACTGGAAAAAGACAAATAAAACCTAGTAAACACATAAATTTTATTTGAAAAATGAAGTTACGTATCTGGACAGAACTATAACAATGAATATTGTGAATATCTAGAAAAAAAAATTGAAATTATACACTGTTTCTTTAAAAGGAATAGAACAACCCTTCTTGGTAGGTCCAGCTCATAATCACACTTATCCCTCTCTTTCACATTGAATTGTACATGCTGCATCACTTAAGTTTCAGAGGAGGAAGGAGGGGAGGAAAACCTTAACCCAAAATCCCACCAAATCTTTAGGACCTCTGGTGAACTGTTTTTCAAGTGTATGTCAACATTACACAAGTATTTAATTGATGTCTAGCAGCTGTTACTTAGCTCCATAGTCAGATTTTAGAGAATACATTTTGGAAAGAGCAGATCTGGAGTACTTGCACATGCTGGAAAGTGAAAAAAAAAGTCACTATTAACATGCTACAAATGAAGACTTTCACGCTAATGCATATTCTTTTATTCTGAAGGAGCCAATATGTAGTCGTCTATGCAGTAGCCTGAACTCAAAACCCAGTTTTATTTCAGCTTCCTTTTTAAGTCACGGAGTCCTTGCACCACCATAGCTGTAATCTGACAGTAACACAGGCCTTGTGTGCCCCTCTCTGCTTAACTTTTATGAACCATAAAAATAAATAATAATTCTCATACATTGATTATATTTCCTTAACCTCTGACAACCCAACATATAGTATTTTGCTTTGGGGGTGTTATAAAGGTACCTGTAAACTGTAACTTTTTCAATGTTTCTGCTTTGCACATTCTATTTTGCTAAATAGGGTTTTGTGCATAAAGAGAAGGTATTTTAAATTTTACCCTCAGTAAAGTAAAATAACTGAGCAAGGAAGATAAAAGTGCTAAAAATTGCATCCATGAGCTTATGGTTTGAATGATAGCAAAGCTATAATATGAAGCCTCATGAGCTGCATGTCACAACTTTCTGTCACTTGTACTTAGCTTGATCTTAAAATCTTTGTCACTTGCTGGGGATCTAACTAACAAGATTTGAAAAATATCTACAATGCTTTCCAGTTCCCCAGGTTGCAAGAAGAAGGTGCGTTCAGGAAAACATAAAAAACAGAAAAACAGATTTCGTTTGAAGATGCCATAAGCTTGATGCCACCAGGAAAGATGGGTTTTGTCTTTTTTTTTTTTATGAGAGCCTCCATTCTTAAAAAACATATCTGCTTCTTGTACCGAAAAAAATCTTGTCATAGAAATCCATAAAAAGAATAATTTTTAAAATTGAATGCTTCACCAGAGAAAGGTTCTGGTGTGAATCAATTGTGTTTTATATCATCGATGCTTGACATCAACAGAGTGATAAAAATACTTTTGTCATGTGAAGTGCCAGTTTCCACTTTACATATGCAACTTCTAATTTTGCTATACAGATTTACATAATCACTTCAAAAGTAGTTTATTTCCTATGAGACTGGTCCAAATCTGGGAAAACAATACATAGGATAACTTGGAGCAAGAGATAGAAGAAGACAGAAATATTAGGTTGTGTCAGTGGCAAGAGGTGCTTCCTGCACTGCTAACTAACCTACCCATCAGGCAAAAAGGGTGACCAGACTAATTGAGATATGGGTTAATTTTTGAAGACACTTTGAGGATTTTAGATTATTTTTTCCTTAACAAATGTAAAATAAAAACCATTTCTGCACATTCTTTCCCTATTTTTCTTCTAGTCGTAGGACTAGTGATAATATTTTGACATTAAAAGAGAATGTTTCTTATTTTTGTTTCAAATGTTAGAGAAAAAGGAAACCACTTGACTAAAAAAGTTTAGTTTTGTCTGCACTACTAAGAGAAAGATGGAGCTAACCCTTTCATCCTTTGCAGATATTTCAGTAAGTCATGTAGTTTCCTATTAGAAACTACTGG
This sequence comes from Ardeotis arabs, assembly GCA_011801015.1. NCBI lineage: Eukaryota > Metazoa > Chordata > Aves > Otidiformes > Otididae > Ardeotis > Ardeotis arabs. The sequence continues at coordinate 57,528 of JAAGAY010135004.1, forward strand.
GTTTTTTTTTCAGGTTACTCTCTCACCTGTACTTTATGGTCTTTGAATTGAAAGATGCCTTAAAATGGATATTTTGATGTCTTTCTGGATTTGATTATGTTTAACAATATTACTTCCATAGTATGGATGATATTTCTGAGCTTGCATAGTAATTACATTCAGAAGCACCCCGTTTCCTTTTGGAAAATAAAAAAAAAAAATAAACACAAGGAAATTATGGGAACATAATTACAATTTCTGTCAAAATGCCATATTTATAGAAAATGGGAAATAAACCTTTGTATCAAGAACAGCCTAACCAGAATATATCACCACCTGTCAGATGAAGAAAAAAATACCTGCCCTATTTGAAATCCATCGCTTATATAAATGTCACAGAGTTTCAGAGCTGAATGACAACTTGAATTGAGGAATCATCCAAATCTCACATTTTTTCATTATATTTCTACAGTTTTATTTTTTTTTCTTAAAAAATTGCTTCTCTTACTAATGTATATTGTAACAAAATGAATTTAGCAAACTGATAAATGCATGTAGAATATTCTGAACTCAAGTTTCTTATTATTTTTTTAAAATAATGTTTTCACAGCATAACTTGTGACATTGCGACAGCTGCTTTTTAACAGCCTAGTTTTGTTGGAATGTTTTAATGAAAGTCCACGTTAGAACGTAACCTTAAAACATCCAATGCATCTTTGCAAGCCAGGGAAGCTTCTTGAAATTAAAATCAATTGATGTTTCAAGCCATTTTAAAAATATTCAGATCTACGTCATTTTTTAAATGCAAGGATTTTAATCTGTGCAAATCAACACAGATGGTTGTTTAAAGTGCAGTCAATTTTTTATTATCCTGAATTAAAGAAGTCATCATTGCTACAATGAGTGTATATTTTTGATGACCAGAGAGACAATTTCTCATAAAATCTTGTAGTAAAGGGTAGTAAGTGAATCAAGGTCCTTCCCAGTGTTTGTTCTGTTGTGATTTTTGTTTTGTTTTCAAAGCTGCATTGATTTAAGATGTGAAGATTCATAAGGTATGATGAGGAAAAGCATAGATTCTGCTGAAATTAAAACCACTCCTGTATAGTCCATTTGATAATTTCTGTGGCTTCATACAGGAATTAAACAGTGGCATCACCTAACACTGGCACTAAAAATATTTTCAGATACATTTTACGGATCAAAGAGCATCTCTGTTGGTGAATCTTATCTTTGTAAATTCCCTGTTTCCTTTAAACATGCTTTTTTGATGGAATTACAAACCAAAATAAACCTTTTCCAATAAATAACATTTTAAAGCTTCTAGTCAATTTATGGCTTACAGAACAAGCTCTGTAACTATCAGTTTATACACTTCATAATGTTCCTGAAACAGCTGCTGCCTCAGTTTATAGTAGCATGATAAAAGAAGCATCTTTTGGTACGCATTGTTCTTTAATGCAGAGTTATTGCAGCAAACGTACCTTACACATAAGGAATTAAGGGGGAGAGGGAAGAATCCTCAGCACATTAATTTTCTTTGCAAAACACCTAATAGATTGTTTAGTTCAGAAAATGCTGTTCTCTGGGTTAGAAGAAGCAGTAAGCGATGTGTCTCCTGAGAGAGAAAAAGAAAGAGAGAGAAAGAATTACATGCTGGTCGAGAATATACAGTGAATATATGTCCCTGCTTTTACATACACTATTTAATAGCAATGGGATGAGGAAGAGAAATCTGCCAGTGTAGTCACTTAGAGTTTGCAATTCAGTTGTCATGTTGAAACTTACTATAGGCATGAGCAAAATGTAGTGTGAAAAATACGTGGCTTGATATTATACTGGAAAAGTGAACTTTGCAAATGCTTATGCATAGTTAAATGCCTGTGGTTGCTATTTTTTATGCACCATTTTGGACAACAATTAAAAAAAAAAGAAACAAATACTCTGAGGTAACTGTAATGATGGCAAAATTTTGCCTTCCTGTGCTGTTTTTGTCATCTGCTTGTATCTGGCATTCTATATGAATACATATTTTTGCATATATTTTGTTTATGTGCTAGTCTTGGCATTTTAGCCATCTCCTGCAGAGGCCCCTTAGTACCATATGCTTCTGTTTTTCTTCATTGTGTGATGTGATCTCTTCTGACTGTTACATGCACGTGAAAGGACAGTGGGCTTTTGGGGGAGAAGAAACCATGCTTTAAGAGAGCACACGTCAGTTGGTCTTCAGTCGTTTGGAGCTGATTGGATCTGACAAGTGTTGTAGCTACTCATCGTAATGGATGTCTCTGCTTTAGCAGAGGAGAGGTGAAAAGGATGTAATTCCCAGTGGAAGAAGGCAACATGAACTATTATTTAATTACAGGCTAATATAAAAATCCCTTGGAATCCCTTGTTGGTTTGCAGACTTGCGTCTTCCTTTCTCTACAAGGCAACAATCAAGGCTTTTAATGCAGTGCAGACAGCTATGCCTGTTAGGAAAATAGTTCCTAAAAGACATAATATGCCCACTCCTCTCTTTTATGAAGCAGAGAAGTCTACATAGATATGCCATAAATTCTTGAAATCTAGAAACCACTCATGTCTTTGTCCTGCTTAAAAAAATGATTATTTTTAATGCACAGTTTGAAATAACAGTTCCATGTTCGACAGCAACTTAGTCTGCTATCTAGAGGTTGTTTCCTTTATTCATCAGGAAGGCTTCATTACTTCTCTGACTAAATCCCTGCACTTTGTCTCTGTTCACGCACTAATGTTTTGATTCAGTTCAAAACACATCTGGCCCATTTCTCTGTGAAACTGAAATTCACATTTTTTTTTTCTCATCTGGAGAAAAAATACTTTATTTGTTATGGTTGCTTTGGAAAAAAACAGGCTTGTGATCATTTGCTTCACATGTGCCCAGGAATTAAAGACAGCAGTGTCAAAAACTGATATTCCCACTTAAACACTGGAAATACAATTAAGAGTACACACTCAGAATTAAACTGGAAATACAAATCAGATTTCAGAAATGAGAGAGAATTAAAAAAAAAAAAAACAAACAACTAAAAAAATCGAGAAACAAACACATAAACAAACAACCTCGCCCAAACCCTAGCTAGGTACTGCCCAAGAGAAATACAGCAAGTGGCCAAAAGTTTGGATTCTCATTAGCCCCAAGTGGTTTCAGTCAAATATACACATTCCTGCACATTGCTGGATTTAGACCTTTTTACTGATATGTTTTATACTGCATTTAACTGGTATAAAGACAATTGTAGGTATTCCATTACTGCCAGGAATAAACTATGAATGTTAAAATGCTATGAAATAGTCTAACACTAAGATTTATCCTGCACGTAAGATTTTGAAAGTCTAATCGTAAGATAAATAAATCAGAAACAAAGAAGTAAAACTCTTATGGAACACAAAAAAAGATGAGCAATAGAAATAAAATTTGACTCTTCCTACATAACTGGTCCTTTTCAGACACAACGTTTCATAAAGCATGCAACATTCATCACAACCTTATGGAATTAGTGCTGAGTTATCTTAAATATAAGTTGCATTTTATTTTATAGCACTTCACAGAATTTAAAAAATGCTGAGACAATTCAGTAGATACGGGTGTTTTAAAAACTCAGCCTAATAAGGAAAGAAGGATAAAGTGATTTGCCAGTTAGAGAGTGGCATGTCTGGAATTCAACCTTCCCTCTTTTGGTTGGTCCTATTTCTCCAGGTCATGCTGCCTCTGTTCTCTGTAAAGCCTGAAGTCACACCACTTCCACATTATCTCCAGTATTTGTTAACCAGCAACAACACCATTTCTGTTTTGGTAATCCTTTTGCACATTAATATTTGATACTTGAAAGGCTCAGCATGTGACTTTTGAAATAAAAATGCAATCTTCTTACCCATGTTTGCCAGCATTGACACCAATATGTGTTGTCCTAAAGATTTTGCTTTTGTTTTAGTAACACTATTAACCTGCTTGAAGCTGACAGGAAGAAGTTCACCACTGAGTATCTGCCATGTAGAAGACCTCTAAGACACAATGGAAATAAAATATTATGAGTCTCTTCCTGGAATTACAACATGACAGTTTTTCCAGCTGTGCATTTTTTCATACATTTTTTAACACCAACACGTAATAGGGGTTATTATACATGGAATTTTACCTTTTCAAATCCAATTTACAGAAACAGCTATATGAACTAATCACATGAATACTTTGTTATATAATGTCATCTAACTATTGTCCATTCAGTTAAAGATGCATATTTCTCTTTTGTTTTTGAAATATTCAGAAGTAGAAAGCTTCTCTCTCTTCTTTCTCATAATCGTCTTTTAAAATCTCAAGATATGAGGTGGCCTCGTGTCTTGCTGTGTGCAAAGTTAGCTGACTCTGAAAAGTGACACAGAGAGTGATCCATTCACACACTGTCAATTGATGGCAAATATTTAGCATAAAATATTGGAGCTGCGGAGTCATGTCCCAAACTCTGCACCTGAAAACATTCCCTGAGGAGCTTTAAACCTGACTCTAATTTTATTAATAGACACAACTTCCCCCCCCCGCCCCAAAACTGCACTTAATTAAATAAATAAGAGCTATCCTAACTGATCAGTTTCAGAGAGACAGCAAAAGATGGGCAGTTTGTATTAGAAAACCTGGGGCAAACAAAAATTATTTGCTGCACATTTTAAAACGAGGTTGAGGGTCCCTTGTGAACTGAACCAGCCACAGGAGACTGATAAGAACACAGACTTTGTCTGATGGTTTACTTGTGCCATGAGAAAAATACAAGGATAATCTATGTAACAGTAAAAGGGTGAGGAAATCAGAAGAACCAAAAAAGGCAAAGCTGAACTTTCACAAAAAGTAAAAAAGCAAAAATAAAGAGTTTGGAAAGAATGAGGTGTAACTGAGGTGTACTTTCAGGTCCTTTATTTCAATGCTGCATTTCTGCTTTTAGGCAACATCTATATTAAGAGGCAGACTAAACAAAAGAGCAAGGAAAAGCTTGTCTCCTTTCACTCAAAAAATGTTACTGTTAATTTTTAACACTAGTGACAGCAATTTATCACAGTCAACATGCACAATAGCAATGGCTAACTGGGTTCTAAGACAGTGAATGTGGCTGGGAAATTTGGCCAAAACTGGGCAAGAAAAAAGGAGAAAACTATTAAAAGAAAATTGCAAGTTCCTTGTCATCCATGGCATAGAGAAACAGCACACCCCATTGTCTGGGAGGGAGAACCACACGCCAGGCCTGCAGTCACCTCTCAGGAGACCGGGTGTCTCTCAGCTGATTTTGGGGAAAACAGAAGCAAGAAGTGCAAGGATATCAGCATCCAATTTGTCACTGAGGGAGTACTACAAAGGTCGGCGTCCCCACAGGCCAGTTTTGGAGGGCAGGATGTGGAAAGCATTCCCTGTGGGTACATCCGTCAGTTGATATTGCTCATGTTTTCTTGGCTGCCAGCTGTCTGGCACATAATTGAAAGATGCCTATGGCTGCTTCAGCCCTGGGCTACATGCATGGCATAAGAGTATACATTGGCCAGACTCCTGTGGGCAAACTGCCTTTGTCAAAGGAAATGCCTCTCCCTTTCCCCTGATAGCACACCCTCAGTGTCCTCTGCAGTGCACGCCAGTGCAGTTCTGCTTGCATGGGAGGAAACATAAGGATGGACAATATTCTGCGCTTCTTCCTACCATTTTGCACAGATGGCAAGTGTTTATGCCTTTCCACGCGGCTGCACACTGGACAAGATGATGAAGACAGTTGATTTATAATGGAGCTCATTGGAGATGAGATTCAGTCTACAGTGGCTTAATTTCACTGGGATGCCCATAAATAGGGGCTGTTCTTTGTGGCTGGCTAGCAGCATCTCTTTGAAACAGCTTTAAGCCAGCCGCTGTGTGGCATACATAGATTATAGACACATCTTCTATTGTTGTTGAAGGACTATGAATACCTCAGAACACTTTATATGCATTTACAGTTAGAACCCTGTGTGGATTATTGCTTTTTTCTTTTTCCTCCACTGTCAGTTATTCAAAGATGTCAATAGGGCTTGCCTGTGCCAAGAAACAAGAGAGATGGAGCATTGGGGATAGTAATGGGAGGGGAAAGGATCCTGTCAGCCCTGGAGAGAATGCATGACTTAAACCAACTTCTTCCTACAAAAGCCTAGAGCTGGACAGCCCAGTACAATCTCTGAAAACTTTAGAAGAAAGTATGCAACTGAAGGCTGAAGGCTCGAGCACAAATCCAGAAGAAAACCTTTGAGATTTACCAAATGCTCTTCTTAATCATGGAGCAAAGGGGTCCTTTCCCCATTTGTGGGTCCACTCACGCTCCAAACAAATCTGAAATCATTACAACGCATGGCAGTTGGTCGATAGTGTGGAAAAACCTCATTTACTGACTGGCCAGACAGTTTTAAAACCTTCAGATTTTTCTAAGTCTAGGTTATTAACTGTCTGACTGTAATCACATCTTCACCATAGGGAGCTTCAAAAGCTTTTCATTTGCATTGAATCAGTTGCCTTCCTCCCTGTCTTTTTCCCTCTGGAAATAAGCTTAAATAATTCAACAAACTGCACACATGGCTAGTGATTATTGAACCATTCTGAAACACTCGAGGCAAATGGACCATTATGTAGTGGGAATTAAAACTTTCCTTGCAGTCATTGGGAGAAAGATGTATATATATATGTATAATCCTTCTCTCTCTCTCTCTCACCTGTATGTGTGTGTTTGACAGTGTATGTGGAAAGGGATATTTATAAACCTTCCCTTCTCACAGACATCTTGTGAGTGTCCAAAAAACATTATTTGAAACAATTGTTAGACAACAAGTCTAACACAAGGACTGTGTTAGAGATGACCCATGACAGATTATGGTGAGTATAGAGTGTGCATTGTGAAGGTAGCAAGAGAGTCTTTCTTCTAACACTACATCTTTTCACACTGTAAGAGCATAATATTTCTCTTTCATACTATGTATTTGTGTGCAGGAGTCATAGGATTCTGCAGATTAACTCTGTAAGCTACGTAACACGTTAGCTTGTGTCCCTGTGTATGTATGTCACAAATTAGAATATAGGAAAAAAGTGTAAAACAAATCAATGAGTCATTAATTACACTTTTTTAATGGACAATATGATTTAAATGTTATGAACTGAACTTGTTAGGGTAAACAAATAAGTAGAAGTAGCAAGAAAACCTCAGCTCAAAAATAAAACAAGACAGCTTTTCACTATCTAAAATGTCATGGTTGTACGCAATATTTCTAAACTGACTGCCTCACTCAGCCCTTTGGCTTTCCTCCATTTCAGTATGGGTCCTGTCATTACTGCTCTGCAGGCACAGATTACCAGACCATTAATCTCTCAGTGTTTGGATTTTTACTTCCCAGGACTGGCCAGCTTTTTTTTCTTTTTTTAAATGAGAAATCTGTAAAAGTGGCACATCAGTCGTTACCTGAAGAGATGAAAACAAATAAATAAGCAAATTTCAGAAAACTCAAATGCTATCAAAATGTATATTAAATAACAGGAAAACAGGGAGGGAGAGAGGGCCCTGTAAGGCAGCTGACAACATTACAGTTAGATTTGAGCCTAGTTACAGCTTTTCATTTAAGTAAGGATAAACCAATATACAGTGACAGAGAACTTTTGTAAGTTCTAGGACAAATAATACACTTGTTCCCTTGTTGCATGCCATTCTGACATCTGTTATATGTGCACATATATAGTGAAAATGGACAAGAAAGTTCAGAAACCCAGTGTATAAGGTCATATCTAACTGGTAGCCCTCTATGCCATGCTAACTAGACAGAAAAAAAAAAAGTAATTTTGCGTAAATACTGAAATCCAGGAAAACTCCTTGGCACAGTTCAACTTTTCCATAATATAGGGGAACATAACGCAAATATGGCATACTACAAATAGTGTTCACTGTGAATATACTAATAACATATGATTTTTAATTCAAATTAGATTTTTCATTAGATTTTAAATATAGTTTCTTAATTTTCCCCAAAATTTTCTTCCTTCATTTCTTCTTTCTTCCTTTGACTAGCTGACCACTGTCAGTCTTAATAGCTTAAAAGAGAGTAGAATTTTACTGTTAAGAACCTGTCTGCTGTCATGTTATTATGGAATACTATCTTATATATATCCTCTACTGAAGATCTACAAAGCATTTGCTCTGTAAATGCTATACCTATAGGTTTTGGCACATCTCTAGAGAGGATGAGAAGTTTCCAGAAGCTCCCACAAAGATTTTCCTACTTTTGGGGCACTATATAATAAATGTGTGCAGAACACACTAAAGAGTTGTTTCCAGAATCCTCCTGACCTTTCCAGCCACGGATAATGCAGGAGCACTGAATTGACTGTAGTGAAACTCTTAAGAGTATTTTGTGCCCTTCTCCACCTGAAAGTCTGGCTGACACCACTGGAAACTTTGCCTAGGTACTTAGTAACAACAGACTGTTTAGAAAAGAAAGTAAGCGTAATGACCTTTCCCTTAGCCACTTATTTATGTATCTAGTTATGCTAGTATCAAATACTCCAATTAAGGTTTTTTTTTTCCTATAGTAAGGACTGAGAGACCTCAGAAGCGGGCAGTGAGATCTCCTACTCAGTAAACTAATCTTTCCCTCTTACTGGGAAAACAGGAGAGAGAAAGATAAATATGTGAAGATCAAGCCCCAAGAACACTGTCTTCCAAATATCGCTTTCCTAAATATATGTGCACTATCAGTTGTGATATCAGAATCTGAAAAGAAAAGTAAGATTGGGAACCAACTTAGCTTTTTGCAAGTGTCTGTTTTATGCATTAAATATTTTATGAAGGTCAGCTATGGCTATGAACATTAGCATAACGTAATTGAAATCATAGGAAACAATTTATATCATGTCTATTTTAACTTTTAAAAATATTGTACTCCCAAGCATGTTAAATCAATTACTTGTCCATTTCTGTTGTTGAACAATGCTACTTGCTGATCACTAGAAATACATCCTGTAATATTAATATTCAAGCACCACTTTTATTTCATTGATGTATGGCATAAATCCAAGAAGTAGCACATGTTTGAGTGTCTTCTCCATGGGTGAGATTCTTCCATGTGAGTGGTTGCTTTGCAAAGTAGTTCAATGCAGTGGGCATTTAAAGTGCTTTTAAAGTGCACTTTATCAACCTATTAAAGATCAGCCCAATATAGTTACCAATAGCCTGGGCCTAGCAATGGCTCCCGTATAGCAAGGAAAAGGGAATTCAGATAGAGAAAAAGAGACATGACTGAGGACACTGCCCCTGTGTTCCTGTGATAAATAAAAATCACACAGATTTTAGTGTCAAGATTACATTTCCTCACTGCCAGTAGGCTGACCTGCCTTTCAGAGCTAACACCATCATGTGAAGTGATAGTGGAATCTAAAACTTTGTTATTTATACAGTTACTTTGTTAAAAATCACTAGAAATACTGTTCTTCTGCAGATGTTCCTGTATTTGAACTGGGCAGGTTCAAAGCTAAAGGGTTCATAAAAATTTGCAGAAATGTCACTACCGAATAAGAGGATGGAGCAAAAACGGAATCCCAGATTATGTGCAGATGGTTGGTAAATCTGCAGTAGTGGATGTTAGGAAGAGGTAACAAGAATGTACTGCCACACTGAAAGTCAAAATACAGGCTTCAGCACTGTCATCTCTTGCAATTTAGGATTCAGCACTTACTCTGCTGATATTCTCTTTGTCCCCAGAGAACTGGGAAACCTAAATGAAATCAAAAGGGCTAATTTTCTATTATTTTCCCTTTGTAGCTTTCTTCTGAGGCTCCTTCATACTTACATGCAGTGTTACTTTTCCCCGCTAGGCATCCCCTCCATCTCCTCCACTCCCCTCACCTCACACCTTTTCGTTTGTCTAATCAGCTTGGGTCTCAGTAGAATAAGATTCAACCTGTACTACAGCACAAAGACAAATTAATGGCGCTAAAACTTTAGGACCACTAAACTTCAAAGATAAGCTGATCCAAAGCCTAGGAACACATCATATCCAGGGAGACATAGCTAGCGCATGCTTGATGTGAGAGCATAACTGTTATCAAGATCTACAGGCAGTACAAATTCTAACTCCCTCATTTTTAATCAGGTTGCGTGGATGTAAGGCCAGAATTTGGCTCCTATATTTTAGCTCATGTAGGTGTCTGCCAAAAGAAACATCTGAAATAGGATATACATAGCAAGAACTCCTCAAGACTTCACACAAACTACTAAAGCCATAAGTTTGGAATTTCATAACAGTTCAATTGATTTTTCTTCCTCCCTCATCACTTATTATTTTATATTTATATTATAGAAATATATATTTAAAAGCTTTAGTTGAAAAAAAGGAAAGAATCTAAGCTAGTTTTGCAGAATAAAGAGGTCCAAATTTTTCAGCTAAGTACATGAACTTTCATGTGAACCCAAATTGCAAGACTAATAGTCATCTTACCTTAGTCAGTAGCACATGCTCTGTTGTGAGTTACTGGTTAATTTATGCATCAGCTGTCGACATTATGAAGTGGAATTATACCTTGGGCACTGGTAGCTGAGATTTTCCAATGCTAAGCAGTAATGGAAATTGCTAATCCCAACTCATTTTGTCATGGGGTTCGTATTATGCAGGCCCACACATTTTGCTGTACTCAGCAGTCTGACACAGTGCTTATAACACTGCTAAGATGGAAGAATAAAATGAGTCTCTGTGCTCTAATATGGGATGCAATGTGATTTCAGGAAACAGTATCCGGCCATTCACAAATACTTTTCTGAATTGTACCCTTGTCATTACGTAGCTCTAACATCTGATGATCAAACAATGTTCAAAATTCAGACATTTTTTATTTAACCTGCAACTATTTGACAACTGAGAACAAACACTGATCTCAGAATCCTAGCAAAACTTCAGAAACCTATGAGGTATGAAGAAGTTCTAATTTCCATGACAGTTAAAGAAAGAATTACTCAGTTTGGAGATGCAAGATTTGGGAGGTAGCTCCTGGAATGCTTAGGCTTTCTAGATGTTTCTCTGCTCCCTCAGACTCAGTTTCGGGGTTTCCTTTATACCTTTATTTTAGCAAAGAAAGGTTTAATCAGATTATATATTAGGCCCAGTTGATTAATTACTCTGTTATTGAGGCAGGGCTGTACAGGGCTTTAATGCTAAGAATCAGCTTCCCTACTCCTACCTCCTGCCATCATCTGTCAGATTATGCTTCATTACTAGTCCATTCATTTTCCAGAGAGCTCAGACAAATAAGGAGCCAGGTTATCAAACAGTGCTTTTCATTTTACCAATTAAGTGTTAACAAAAGCAATAATTTTCTATCCTCCTATGCTATAGCGTAAAAAGAGACAACACTCACAATTCTCACTTAGCAACAATTTCATGCACAGCATAAATTAATAAACTGAGATTTGGTTGGTCCTTAGGAGTGTTGGAAATTTTATGTGAGGAAAGGCACAGAGGCTATGGGTTTTTTTAAAAAAATTACCTAACTCTATTTCATTGGCAAACATGATGGGGTGCAGCTTTGCAGCGTCTCACCTGGAAATGTAGTTTTGTTGTCACATATTTAAGTAACAGAAACAGAATCAGGTCAAAAAATATGAAGAAAATTCTGCTGCCATTTGTCGTAAAAAACCCACTAACCTTCCAGAGCAAGAAGGATAGTTTGTTAAAAATCTTCTCAAATATCTGGAAATGTGCTTTGTTGCCTTTATATTTCCTTGTTATAATCTAACTTCTTCAGACATCTGCTGAAAGACAGTTAGTGCTATTGGAAATATTTCCTTAAAGAATGATCAAATTATGACATTTCAACAATTTTTTAAAGATGTCACTGTTTCTACCACACAATAGTGCAGTATTGTAAGTTAAATAATCTACTTCACTACTACATATATAGAAATAAATGTTTTCCTCCAGTTAATTGTCTGCTTGTCTGCTTAACTGTTTTCCAGTAGTGTCCGTCTTGATATGAAGGATAATAGTAACAGTAAAGAAAAACAGGTTATTTTTACATGCTAGAGAAAAATTTAGCTGGAAGAGGATTTGTCACAGAGAACATTAAGCTCCTTTTACTGTCTGTCTGCTTCTTGATTTTGAGTATACAAATTAGAAAATTGAGTGTTCTTTTTGTAGAGATGAGATTTCAAAATTAGAAGCCTAGGGCACCTGCTCAATTTGTAAAAGTGCTGAGCATCTGAAAGTCCCATTGCCCTCAGATGTTTTGTTCTGATATCACCTGAGACTTTGATCCAGAGACAATTTGCATTTTGCATACTGCAAGAGTAATCAAAATATACCAGTTATCAAAATCATATCAGAAGACACAGTAAGCCAAGTGACAAAAGGATAAAGTAATCACAGCTAACTGGATTATTCTTCTTTTGTAACATTTTTTTTTTCCTTCCATTTCTCAATTATATTGTTTCTATAAACAGGGAGATTTTAGAAAGAAACATTAACGCTTCCAAATATCCTATAAAACAAAATCTTTCTAATAATACAAAATGCTGGTTTTAAAAACCTTCTTTCCTCATCTTTTTGACATAAAATGTGATCATGTTCAGTAATTAGCTTAATGTAATCATTTAAAAAGCATTTATTTTTCACTATTATCCCAGAATGTTTTAAATGAAGAAAATATGGCAGCAGGAAACGTGATGTTGACATTACTTCAACTATTTTTCATGAAAAATATTTTGCAATCTTGCTTTTCCAAACAGTTATGTTTTCACGGGATTTGGTTTGGGGTTTTTTGGGGCAAGATCTGCACATAATGAGATGCTAGCATTTCTTGGTGGAAATTTGCTTCCCTTTTACCTCATGCCTTTTGTGTCTGAATTGTTGAGTTAACGTCATAGAGACAATAATTGGAGGTGTTTAAGTACACAGGACAATGCAAAAAGTAGGTATAAAGGAAACAGAGTAGACATCCAAAGGCATTGGGAGGGAGTGAGGGGAGACAAGATTTCTCCACAAGAAACACCTGACAAAGAGGAGAGATGAATGGATGTACTGGTGAGAGCCCCAAAGGGTATAATTTCACAAAGAAATATATGATCAGATTTGTCAAAAGCAGTTGAACAGCTATGGATGAAGACAAACTAGAGATCCTGATGTGTCTAAGAGGGAGTAAAAGACCGTGACAAAAGAAAATATAGCAAAATGCCTGAGGGTGGGCATTATGAGAAGGATCCAGAAAGAAAGTTACCGGGTGAATGGTCCTTCCTGGTTACATCAACAGAATAGATGTTGTGACTACAGTGAGAGAGCAAGTAAGAAACTGCAGAAGGGAAGATAATGATAGGGAATTACACAGCAGATCAAAACAAAAGTAAGGAGCATCTTACATCTTTGATAACCTAGGGATTCATATGTTGTTCTTCTAGAGGTAGACATGCCTAGTGGAAGGAAGAGACATGCATGCAAGGATCTTGTCTGAAGGCAGAGCACAAACTGCTGGTGTTGGAGTTAATATCTTCAGGAAGAAGTCAGAATAGTATGATGGATCATACTTATAAGTTCTGTAATGAGATGCAGTATCTGTGATAGACATGAATCAGAATAATCAAACAGGGATTTCTTGTCATCTTACCATGTTCCCTATCAGTAGAGCCCCACAGGAAAAATAGCACCCCCTTAATCTTTTATGGCCTTTGGATAAACAGAAAAATCCTCTAATCTCTGCTTCTAATCCTTCCCCATTTCCACTGACACATTCACCAAATAATGAGGATTGTGGGCAGTAAGAAAAGGGAAAATGGTGAAGGCATGGCAGAGGTGCATACTGTACACCTTTACCATGACAGAGAGACAAAATACTACAGGCTAATTGTAAAGGGCCCTGGGAAAGATTGGCAATAATTTTATCCTCATTTCCTGAGTAGAATAAATCATCAGTGACCCCATGAAAATCGATCTTGCTCCCAGGAGCAGCTTACATGCATAAGGCCACTAATAAGTGTGGCTGGATCAGATGTTCTTTCTGATCAGAGGCTTCTACAGAACAGCAGAAAGGAAACTCTTTTCTGCTCCTTCTATGGACGCTTGGTCTTCATCTTTCTCATCCTTTTCCTTGACCTAAGGAATCTAGTCCATTCTGAAATGCAATAGGGTTGGAATAAAAAACAAACAAACAAACAAAGCCAATGAGAAATCCTCTTTTATTTCTTAAATAGATAATGAATTGATTCTGCATTCCAGATTACTTGCGGCCAAGTTAATTTTCAATAAATATGCATCTCACTCATTCTTCAGCAAAGAAAATAATAATATTTCTATCATTTTACAGCAGTGAAAACTCCAAAAAGTGTTTAACTATGTTGTGATTATAATAATCTGTGTAATAAGCTATTTGAGTTTATTGGATGAGGTATAGGTGCAAATCATGCCTATAATTCATATGGCACAAGGGCTACAAAATCAGTTATTCAGCATATGGTTTTTTTGACAGTCCCCTGTCTGATTTTTCACTTTGCATTTATTTTAGTCCTGCACCTGTTTAGCTCTAAAGTCCTTTTACCTCTCCATTGCAATGCCTATATCTTTTCAATACATCCTTTTATTGCTCCATTCAGTGGCTGTGAGTAACTCAGCATTATGAAAGAACTGGGGTAAAAATGCATTAGCTGGAAAACTTTGCCATAAATATGCTACACAACAAGAGTTTTCAATCTAGATTACTTTTAATTTGAAGACATGGTAGTAGTGGCTAATCAGTAAACATAGTGTAATGTCCCCCCGCTTAGTCAGCAATAAGTGTGCAATTGATTCCTTCAGATTCACCATTCTGCGTTTCTTCAGAGCCCCATCAGAAGGAGCAGCCATAGGAAGAGTTAATACAGATAGTTCTAAACTGTGAATTTCGAAGTATTTACTTCTATTTTTGCAAGTACTATTTCACAAAACTGAAATGAATATCAGTACCAATGTCCTTTTCCTCAAGTTAGCTTTGCATTTTTATATATGGTTACATGATCTGGAGTAATTGCAACTGAAGGAAAAATTATCAAAGATTTGGATAAGGTGTTATCCAAAATAGCAGCCTTTTGTACTACCAAGGAGTTGTGCAGACTGAAAAAATTGGGTTACAGAGACAGGGGACATTTACATAAATGAAAAAGGAGGTCTACAGAAGTGCTGTGGAATGTCTTCCCACTCATTGCTGAGTGGAAGGGATTAGGTTTGTTTATTTTTTGAAGAGGATAGATGGGATTTGAGAGAAGGATGACAGAAGAGAGAAAGATGGCACCGATGTTGACCTGAATATTGGAAGGACAATGATATCAAGGGCTACTCAAAAAGGAAGAGGTGATTTAGTAAAAAATATTAGGAGTTCATTTGAAACTACACGCAGTATTAGCAAATTTCATGACTAATTACACACACACCACAGATTCTCCTATTAGTTAATATTCTTTCATCTGCCCAGAAACACCTTTTGTTCCATATAAATATGTATTTCAGTGAAGACAGAGAATATTTAAAATTTACTAATAATCCCTGAAAAGCTATTTAAATGTGAGCATTATTAAGCCATTCTTTAACACAGGGTGCATTATATGTCTGGCATAAGAGACAAATCAGATGAGCTCTTAGCAGCTTCAATGCTGTCAAACTCTTTTGTGAGAGCAATGTTACTGAATTGACTCTACACAATTTTTGTAATAATACAATACAAGTGTAGATTTAATGGGCAATTTTATTAGCAGAAAAGAATCTTTTTCACTGTAACAAAAACAAATGTCTTCCTTTTGCTAACCACAGTACTTTTTTCCTTAAAACTCCATGAAGATCTGTGTTTTGTTACTCACTTTCCATTGAAAGAAGATTTAAGATACTCTACCTATTCAGAGTTATATCATTAGGAATTCAGTAATGGCAGATGAAATAAAAACCATTGTACAGTAATGATGTTATCAAATCGAAAAGCTTTTCCTTCAGAAATCTCTTCAAAGTCTGTTAACTCAGTGAAGAAGCTTGGAAACTAATCCTAATCACTGGATTTTTTTAAAAGATGTTTCCTCATTGAAATAATGGCAAAAACTGAAATTGCTAACCAGGGCAAAGACAGGGAATACAATCTTTCACAGGTTGCTTCATTTTAAGGTCCTGTGTATGTAGATGATTCTGAAAGTATTACAAGTTTTAAAGGAAGATACTGCATATATGAAATAGGGCAGGTTTATGGCATTTTGTGGTCCTTATTTCCGAAACGCTGGAAACATTGTAAGTGCTAGCAATGCAATTAAAATTGTGCATGTTCATATGCAAGTACACAGTATGCAAACAATTGGATAAGAGTGTGTACGAAACCCTAGTCAGTTGGTAGACTACTAAGGACACTGTTAAACAATAGCATGCATTACAGCTTTTAAAGTCACAATTTTTATGTCAAGCTTGCCACCTTTTCCAGTATCTCCATGTTAATTCTTTGTTTTTTTTCTTCCTCTATCTGAAAGGTCTTGATTTCTTCTTGAAACTGATCTCTTCCTTTCCCTGAAAGATCAGTTTCACCATTTCTCTCTCCTAGCAACATTTGCTCCAATCATCTATTCTAGGTATTTCTTACTCCTCCGTATCCTAAGGACTTCTGAGCTTCTGGGGAACTAACTCTGTTATTATCCTTGTGCCTGCTTTTCCTTAGCTTTCAGGGCAATAACAGTGGGTTAATTCTTGAACCTTAAAAAAAAAAAATTACAAAAATGATGTTAGTGAAAGACTAGGCTACAACTGGGAAGCAAATGGAGGAAGGAAAATGATGTAATGATGTCCTCAGAGTGCAGGAGGACAGAAAATCATAATGGTGCTGGGAAGAGGAAATTCATTCAAAAGCAGACATAGGACATCAAAATGTCTCTAGCTAGGTGTTCCTGAAGGTGGCTTTGGTAATTATGATATATGTTGATAAAGTCTTCCTGAAAGCATTAAATCTGAACTCAAACACAAAGGCTGACCAGAGAAATTACCAACCTTAAAATGAGAACCTCTGATCTCTTCCAGAATTATTTGTGGAAGTTAACACAAATTTTCCAAGACATAGAGAAAAATGGGGGAAACTGGATGAACATACAGACTGACTAAAGTTCTGGAAAATGTCTTGTGAGCTGGGGAACATTACTGCACCAGTAGCTGTTGGAGTAAGTGGCCTTACACAGATGAGTAATTTCTGTTTTAAAATCCTACAGTCATTACTGATGACAAAAGTTGGTTGGAAAACAATAACAGTGCCCAGAATTCTTTGAAGGTCTGTCTGTAAAGATATAAACTCATACTGCAACCTGCAGTCAGTTTGTACAGTAGAGCATAGAACTTCCCAAAATTCAATATTCTGGTTGGCTAGAGATTTTTTTATTTCAAAGCCAGAATGGTTAAAACAAAGACTTTAATCTCCATATGCTGACTTCTTCAAATCTGGCCTGTAAATTCAGTTGTGGAGAAATCTGGGGGCATTTGCATTTTTGATTCCTCTGGTGACATAATTTTCACAGAGAGGAAAAAAATAAATAATGAAAGAAATTATTAAAATGTTTATTTTCTAATCTGTCTGTATGACACCTTTCAGGGGCTTTGGCCTCTCACACAAACATTTAAAACTAAGTGGAAAAAAAAACCAAAAAAAAACCAAGCCCACCATTGAGAGGATGGATTAGATTCCAGGAAATGCAAATTTCTTAAATTGTGTAATCTGCATTAATTAATAGAGCAGGGAGCAAATTAAGAACGGTCCCCTATCCAGTTTAATTAGGCTAACTACAGGTAAGGGAATCATATAGTAAAGGGAGGGGCATTCAGTAGAGAGGCTCTCTCATGTATCTATTTCATGTCTGTCTCTTCCACTGTGACAGAGCTAAAGATGTCTAGTGCTTGACTTTCAACCTTTTAATGCAAGAAAGTAAACAAATCACACACTTATACTATTAAGACTTTGAAATTGTAAGCCCCAGGCATTCTGCTTGATGCTAAGGGGAGGAAGGAAGGGAGACAACTGGTATATTCATTCTTTCAAATCAACAACACTGCCATGTTATGTATAAATCTTAATTTCAGCTTCCTTGTATGCTTACATGGTCAACAAGCTCATACAGCTCTTTTGTGAAGTGGCTAGAAATGAACAAATACTTAATTTGTGCTCTGAACTACATTCTAATGCCAGTTAGAGAGTACAGCTCAAGTTACCAAATCTGGACAAGATACAGAGCTGAGACAAGTGACATTTCCTTTTTAAAGGTCTCCATCAAAGTTTGTGTTACATGCTTGTATCATAGCTCCAAAGTTCATTCTAAGTCCTTTTACTTTGCTGATCTGTTGAGAGACTAAAAAAGATACAGCACTAGCCATAAATATTCATTAACAGAAACATGAAAGAAAAAAATAAAGAGAGAGGAAGGGGAGAGAATTGATACTTTGCCAAAGTTAATAAATGATGGCACACTTTTGATTTTTCGGTCACCCAGACCAAATCAACAGTCACCTTTGAACAGTTAGATAAAATCTGTCTCCTCATTTTATTGTCATAATACTCGGCAGTTTCAGAATTTTTAATCTGCTTATGCTGAGAACACAACTTTGAGGAAGGAAAGCAATGTTTACAGCTGAAGCAAAGACCCTTTCACTTCTGTTTAATCTCAGTGCAGGAGCACTGAAGACATCTTTTTCGTTCATGCAGCATTTTTTCTTCTCCCTTTTTGTCACTTCCACAGGTCTTACAGTCAGAACAATGCATGATCTCCTAAAATATGCTCTCAAACAACAGAGGCCACATAAATTTTTGCAGGCTTATGAGTTTTCTTCACTGTTAGAATTACCATGCATGTACGTAGGTAATGTACGCTCAGAAGGCTTGGCAAGGTACAAGATGGCACTGACAATGTTTAGGAGAAGAGATCAGGTTGGACACATTGCTATCCTTTTGTCCTGCTACTGTGACAAACGTTTCTGGCACTGATGTGCACATGAGCTACAACGGTCTCATAGCACAAGCTTCCCCTTCACTTCCTATCAGCTACCCCTCTGAGACTCAGGATTGCATACAGGGTAGCTTTAAATTTTAAAGGATCAGCTTTTGCCTCCATTTGCAGAACAGGAAACTTCCTGTTAATTACATGCAAAGTGTAATTAAAAGTCTAATGAGTGCACAAAAATCCTTATTACGAACAGTGTTCACATTCACATATCCCTTGCTCTTCTGCTTCTCTTCGTTGGTCAGAGCTTCTTTAATGAGAGGTTATCAGTAAAGTATTCAGATCTTTAGCTAGCATTAAGTTATGCCTTCAAGCTAGTCCTCATTTTTTACTATATTATTATTAAAGGCCAGTGATCAAGGCTAGATAACTAAAATCATGCAATGTAGTCCAAGTCTACTACTTCTACAAATTTCTGAGAAAGGAAACCATACAAACAAGAAACCATATACAAGAGTGGTCTATTTTACCTTTTAATACCAATGCTGATGTCAATTCCAAAGGCAGCTGGATGCATAATTTTGGATTTTTTCCTTGCCTGCTGAAAATAACCGTTCCTATATGCAAGGTTAATATTAATGTCGGTAAATTATCTGATCAGGTCTGGTATTCTTGGACAAAAAAAAATGTATAGAACATGCTTTACCGTAGAAGCTCCAAAAGAACATCTCTACTACCTATCCCAAGACAAAACAGGACAACATTTCTTGGTGTACAACTTACGTCAAGACCTCCGCTAATGTTTTTTCCTCAGCTATTAAAAGTCAATATATGCCAGCACGTGGTACTTTCTGACTGCAAGAAAAAACAGAAAGTTCAAGAAAAGAATAACCAATGTTGGGGTTTCAGTTCAATTCTATCAACAAAAAATATACCAGCTAAAAAAAAAAAAAAAAGCGCTTTTATGACTGATTCTATTTTGAATCTCTTGCTAAGTAGACCTGGGATTCAAAATGGGAATACAGATTTCTAATCCCCAGGAAGGACATCCAGATGCACATCAACAGTATTCAACATTCAGAGGGCAGCTGGTAAACTGGTTTGTATTCTTTCTGAAAAGCGCTATGACAAAGTTGTTTATTCAGCAAAACAAACTGTTCCCTGTGTCCGTTAACAAGGCTGGCTTTGTGCAGCACAGACTTCTGCAGAGCTAACTCCTGTTTGGAACCATTTCACACTAATTAGAAATAAGAAAAAAGGCTGTGTTTATAAACAGCCCAGCTCAATACCTCTTTCAGACCACTCTTTCTGAAAATTAACTCAGTTGTAACCCTCTATGAATCACAGAGTTGCACAAACAGGATAGGGAAAAATATATTGTTAATAATTGTCAGCTTGCTGTGCAGAATGCCAATGCAAATTTTATATAACACTACCCAAATCATATGAAATTATGAACTATGAAATGCTGTGCAGTTCCACCATCTAAGGCTACAACTATAGTGATTTTTGAAGTGTTTAGCAACAGTAGGAATACGTGGTGAGTAAAAGAGTTACTGTCATGAAAGAAATCAAATAACTAAATGATGCACTAAACGTGAGTGTAGATCTGTGTTTTACTTATACGTGATTATTATGGAATACAACACAATAAAATAGGAATGGGAATATCAGAAACATTTTCATCTGGAGGACAAAAAGATAATAAAATAGGGAAGGGCAATCAGTATTAACAGTGCAAAAAGATATGTTTAAATATTAAAAGCTAAACCTGACGATGTCATATAGGAAGTGTTTTCAGGGAACAATTATGCACTAGGAAGGTTTATTTCTAATTTCTATAGGCATCTTGCACTTTAGGCAGAATTTGCTTATGGAAATAATCCTCCTTAAATCCATGGGACTACTTGTGGAAGTGCCAGATGTCATAAATCAGGGCTACAGTGATAAGCACTAGTGCTTCTCAGCTTTCTGTATGGTGGTAAAGGTGTTACACATGAGATAGATACATTTGCAATATTTTCTATTATCAGTTATGACAAAAGAAAATTAAGTGGTTTGGACATAATATGTTTCAGCATCCTACACTTTTCTGAATTTATCATAAAACTCAATTGCTAGACTTTGATGTAGATAGTAAAAGTATTTGCTTCAGAATACATTTGAAAAGGGAGAAATCTAAACCTATTTAGAAAAAAATATAGTACATTTGCAAATGATTTGGCATGAATTCCATAATTTACTATGCAATTCAGTCTCATTTCTAAAATCTGAAAAAAACAACAACAAAAAACTATATGGGGAAAACAGATTTCTTCATGTTACATGAAAGAGTTTAGCTTCTGATTTAATTGCTGTATACTAGATTTTTGTTCTAAAATCAAACCTGCATTTGAGACCTAGCAAGAGTTATGTCTCTTCTACCTGCATAACAGATGTCATATATAAATGAGAAACACAAGTAGGAAGAAAAATAAAATTAGTTGGTTCTCTTGTGAAGAAAGATATTACCGTTTAGATTTAACATGCAGCACTCCCAAGTGTTTTCATTTCTCATGGCTAATCTTTTCCTTACTGCACCGTGTTCTTAAGGAAATAAAGATTTAGACACTTGCTTTGATGACAACAGTAGTGTTACATTGCATGGAACTTGTGATCTTAGTTTCAGGATTGCTTGTAAAATTAGTGGAGGACCAGTTCTATTTCCTAATGAAGCTTGCATCTCTCCATTGCTTTACTTGTAAACAAAACTAGGCCTTTTGACAACTTGTCAAAATGAACTGACTTTCTTTTCAAGGACCATAAAGAACTGGAATAAGTTTTATCTCCCACAGCCTGTGACTGGAACGGCAGTTCTAACTACTTCAGCTTGATCGTAACGGACAAACTGAATTGAGGGGACAATATGTTACTCCTCTAATGCTTGTAAGAATGAATTCTAAACATCCTGTGTTTACATATCTAAAGTTTTCAGCATTACTTTGAGTTGTCTTGTTTCCACAAACCTGACTTTATATTTAACTTCAAATACTGAAGGGAAAGCCTTTTCTGCAAATTATTCTTATGTCTCTAAATAGTGAAAAGCATTAGAGATGATTATCTCATGTTCTTTCAACTCAATTTTCCACCTACTATAATAAATTAATACTAGTAATTTTCAAACACAAAAGCCCACCAAATTTCATGGGGGTAATGTGGTTCAAATATCTTTTTTATGCTGTGATGAACTGATAGCATCAAATCAAAAGAAATTTTTCATACTTCTTAGAAGTAATTTCTTTTGTTTTCTATAGAAGTCTGGGATACAACTTACAGCTTATTGTTACTAAACATAGTTAATGTAGTAGAATGCCTTCTCTGTATATTTTAATTACATCTTACTATGTTTTCTGATTTCTGATTATTTTAGTTTTGCTTTTAACCAGAAAGAAGTTCATAACAGTTACATATTTGATCTTTCATGTGAATTTTAATTCTAATCTACTAGCTGTAGTTTATCTGCTAAAAAGCACTGCTGATCTTTATCTCTATTCTACCTACTTCTTTTCATTTTCAGATTTCATCATTTGTTTCTATTGTGCAATGCCAGTAGTTGTTTTTTTTTTTTTTTGATGTGTGAGCTCTGATTCTTTGGAAAAAAAAAGCCTCTACGTACTCATTTTCTTTTAAAGCCAAGCAAAAGTCATTTAAAAATATGCAAAATGGAGACAAGTACTGTTTCAAATAGTTCACATTATGACTTTCCAAAGAATACTCTGAAGCAAGAGTTAAAACCATAATGCAAAAAATAGATTAATAGTACAGAACTATAAGTGGAATACTTTTATCAGTAACTGCATCAAGTACTTTACATCTTTCTGTTTTCCTAAAGGCAAGAAGAGGAAGCATTTTAGTAAGGTAGACTGCAGACTTTCCAAAAGACTACATTTTGCCAACAGTGTTTATTTGTTCTCTCTGTGGAGAGTTTTGCGATTTTCAGAAAGGTTGACCTGAAGGTAGTATCATCCAGAGTGGTATCATCAGCTGGTCAGCGATCTGTGGTCAGTTCTACTTCTGATATTTTTGAAAACACTGTCCTCTACTGGCTGTGATTTTGGAATTGAATACTCAAGAATTGCATCCCCCAATGACAGGTCTCCACAGGCAGGTCAATAGTGGATGAAAAATAACTGTGAAGATGAAAATCATTCATTATTTTCAATGTAGATATATGAACTGGCTCTGTGACCAATATATACAACCTTCTCAGATGGTAATAACCATTAGTAGTGTCCAGGAATAACCAAGTTAAACCATGATTATTGCTACAGCCTCATGTACTTTTTCTCCTTTCAATGTTCCCCTTTCATCTCATCTCTAATCTCACTTTTTTTTCTAGAAACAGCGATCAACAAATCCCTTGAAACTCCAGACTGGAGCTTCCGGTAATAAGATTTATCCTGTGTTTTGGCATGAGGATGATCCTCTAAGGGACTCCAGCATGTTCAAAACCACGTAGTAAAAAGATAGAGCTAGCTCTTGAGGACGATGGTGCAGAGACCCCAATTTCCAAGCTGGTTTTTTACTGTTTCTAGCAGACATTTTGCAATATAAGAGAAAGCATACAGCAGAAAAGGGACAGAGTTTTGAGGCTTTTGAATTAAAATTTATGGAAATGGCCACTGTCTTTCATCAAGAAATGGACCAGGTAAGAACAGAGTATAGAAGATTTCCCTAACTCCATGTCCCTGTTCTGATGAGCAGAACACAGTTTAGAGTCTCTATGGACTGACAGATTTGCTAATAAGAAATTGCTGTATGTGTTTCACATGCAAGTACTTTTTAGTTGTTGTTGTCATCGCTTCTCTACTGCTATGACTTGGACTTAAATCAGAGAAAAAATCATCAGGAGTTCTGAAGTCAGTCTTCAAATTTCTCCTAGGAAACTTTTGTGCAAATACTAAGTCAAGAACTTGAGCATTTTCATACCCTTGTTCATTCAATGGATGGTTTCACTGCAGTTTTCTAATGGTCCAGCTAAACTGTAATTCTCCATTTTCATGGCACACACATGGATAGAATTGGAACCAGTTTTCATCATGTGGCTGACTTTTCCTATTGATTATATTAAAGTAACCAGGCAGTCCTATTAGAGAAAAAGCATGTATAAATACAGATCAGTTACATTCATCCTGACTATCAAATGCTTTCCCTGATCTAATTATTTTCAACCTTTTACAGGACATCAGTTCATTATACCACCAAAAATCCAATTTCTGGCATAAAAATTGTTTTAAGACCACTATTTCCCATTCTTTGTTAACTGAATACATTTTGCTCAGAATAAAAGTAACAGAAAAAAAAGTATTGGCTGCATAGAACTCCTTTGTTAGTGCTTTTGAACTCCCTAGTTGTGGACTACAAAGAGTCCAGTGCGCTGCCTCTCACCACCACAGAACAGAAGCGCTGAGCGCTGTCTTTTTTTTTTTTTTTTCGGATCTTGATATACAGGATACATTACTGAGTGCCTATAAAAAGGTTTGTGAACCTTGATGGAAATCAGAGGTGAAAATGACAGTTCAAATGTCTGGCCTGGGTTCAAAAGTAATGGTAATGTATTTTTACTTATAACAGATACTGAGAAGGGAAAAAAAAAGTCAGCAAAGCAGAGTTTAGACTTATATTACACTCTTTCTCTGCTCCTGTCCTTTCCCTGAGCTGTCAAACCCAGAGCATTCTCTGAAAACTAAAGTGATTCTAGGCAGGTTACCCAGATATGTTATTTCTTATTAGTTATCTCCTTAGGATATCACAAAGACACAAAGCCTCTATAATTCTTTTCAGCAACAAACAATGAATCAGGATCTGTGCTGGCTTGAAGCATGTGTCATTCCTGGATTTCAATGCAATGGCCTCAAATATTTTATTTTTTTTAACACTTCTTATTTTATATAGGAAGCTTTATGCAACAGTTAATCAGAAGGAAAGCAAGAATACGCTAGTCAATCAATTAATATTTGAATAGATTTCAACAACCGATATTTCATGAAAAAAAAGTTACAAAACTTTGAGAAAGGAAACTCTTTGTTCTATTACTTCCTGTGAAACACTAATATCTCTAACATTCGTTTCCCATCATGAAACACCACCTGGTTCTGTTTTCTTCCACTCATCCAAACTATTTTTACTGAACATTGGATTTCTGACCAAAACAAAAACAGTTCTGTTTTGCAAATAAATCTTTTCCATTCCTGTGAGGGAACAGGGAAAATGGTTTTCTTTCCCTTTTTCCTAGTTCTTTGTCTTTGAAAAGACATTCACACTCAAATAATTTCTAGACCATCTCTAGCTTCTTATTCTTTACTTATGTTAACTGAAAAACTTTGTGGTGGATTAGTAACCCACTGAACTCTGAAAAAGGAAAAGATTCAAGAGTGTTCAAAGTGTCAGTGTTGGAAACTATACCTTCTGTACAAATACTTATCATTCACACAGCTCATTATCTGCTCAAAAATAGTCATGGTAATCAGTGGTAAATGTTTCCCAATCATTCTCAATGGACTTCCTGTCTACTGAGACTCCAAATCTCTTCTGTCAAAGAAAGACAATCACTGCCTGCCACCACAATCATGCCTCTTCTTTAGAAGCACATGGGTGCTCTGCATGATCTACATTTTGAGACAGGCATAAGTAGCAATGTCAACTTTCTCAAACTTTGGAGGAGTTTGGGCACAAGATTTGAGATAGCTCTCAAACTCCCAGGTCAAGAACACCAGAAGTATTTGATACCTAGTTTTTGCTAGTTTTAATGGAGCACATATCAAAGTGTACCACTTATTATTATATTTACTATATATATGAAGGTCACTGTTGGTACTGCATATGAGGATCACTGTGAGGGATCAGGATGGTTGTGAATAGCCAACGAATATATCAGTCATTGCATAAACACATACCCGAACCCAAGGAGTTCACAACTGTGACTGTAGAAGATCAACAGTGACGAGTCTTTAGCAGAGAGATGTCTGAAAATTAATGACAGACAAATAAGGCCTTATCTATTCAGACAGCTTAATGTTAATAAGCTTGGGTTAGAATTTACAGTCCACTAACTCCTCCATACTAAGAGCACCTTTATGCGAGGTGCTTTTAAGGTAGAATAAGTTGCCTCACGCTGTTTCCTCACAGGGAGTTAATGCAGAGTAACCAGTGTACTGTAAATTTGCACCCCAGTTTACCACAGAATAACTTCCCTGAGTAGATAACTCTTAATATAAGGTGTATAGGGAAATCAACGGCTAAGGCTCAGTAACTAGTATTAAAAACTATTCAGGTCCTTGAAGTTTCTTATTCCCTTTTTTTGACTGCTTTTTTTTTTTTTTTTTGTGGGATGAGTTCCAGTTGCAGATTTGCCATATAGTTATTCCTCTCAAGATCGTGATGGTTACATGGAAAGAATTTGACATCTCCAGGAAATAAAACATAATTAGCTTCTTAATTGGTACCGGAAGTGCTTATTTCCTATTCATAAAATGTTGCATCATCAAATCAAGACGTGAAATACTTCCCTCCTACTCAACTGATAAACAAATTGCAAACAAAAGGATGATGAATAACCAACAACAATCAGTTTAAATTTGTTTGTAAACTAGTCACAAAATGAAACATGCTTCCACAAAATCATCAAATCGTTGCAGGAAGAAATGAGGTATTAACAGAAACCTAATTCTTGGTATGGATTATTCACAAGCAGGCATAAAATAAGCGTAAACTTGGCAGGGAGAGAGTCTGAAGTCTGTCTGTAGAAAAATCAGGTATTTAACCAATCTGAATTATTGTTACATTGAAATTACATTTTTTTAAAAAATGGTCACTGCATCTTTAAAGCCACAGTTGAACAACAATTGTACCACTTCAGGGAAACATAAGCAAATCTACTAGGAAAGAGCCCATTAAAATGCAAATGAAAATTCCCAATCACCTGAACACTGGCTTTTCCTTTTTTTTTTTCCCCAGGACCACGATGATGTGAGCAAGATCAAAAGAACGTTTGAAATGCTAGATGTCAAGAGAGGAAACTGGAAAAATAACTACAGGTCTGGGAAAAGTTGGTGCTTTAGAGTTTGTATTTTCTATAGTAAAAAGAACCAAATATGACAATCAATTAATTTTTGAACACAGGACACTTCAACAGATGGCAAACATTTATATTAAAATAAAAATAATTTTTAAAAACACTCACACTGAAAACTCCATTGCTAAATGACAAGTGAAATCAATATTTTTCCTTATATGACAAATCTTTACTGTGAGGAGAGTAGCAACTGCCAGGGCCAAGGGAATAGATTTATTTACACAAAAAAGTTTTCGTACCATAAGAATACTAAAGAAGCTTTTAATAGTGGTCAAACAGAACTGACAGACTCACGACATACCAAACCCTAAAGAGGGATACATTTCATGTTTCTGTTATCTCTCTGGTAAGAATATTCTGCATTTCACTGGACTTGCCTGGTGGGAGCACAGGGAAGACAGCATAGCAGGAAAAGTTGTGTGAGGCCCAGAGAAGGTATACAACAAAAGACACAGGTATTGCCTGGAGGCACTACAGCTGTCTAAGTATTTACAGACTTGTCACCATCGAGAAAATTTCAACATGAGTTTCGCCAGGGGCCATTTGGGCCAGGAAAGCAAGTGGGATAAGGGAAGATGGACTGTTTTCTCCTCTCATCTTGAGCTGTGGAACTTCCTGCCCTGTGAGGGCAAAGCAGCTGGAGAGGTTATAGAAGGTGTTTTCTTTGGGACTGCAAGAGGTATTTGAGGCCTGTGTTGTTGAACCATGGGCACTGTATGGCGTGCAGGAGTAAGTGGCCATCTTGTGATGTAGAGCTTTAGAGAAAGCTCTTTAGTATCGGATGGCGTTGCAACAAAGCTCATTAGGCCTCAGGCTATAGCAGAAGCCTACTCAAGATAGTTGTCTTGATGAAAATTATGAGATTTATGTTTGTGCAAATTTTCATATTGACATTCAGAGGAAACAGTGTAGCAGCTGAAAACATTTTGGTTTGGTTAGTATGATATGGGTACCAGTGTTATCCTATAATGAACTTATATTGAACTTCCTGACATGTGAGGGCAACACAGGTTGGTACAACAATTGTAACAATCCTTGACCAAACTGGTCCAGTGCTGACAAAAGAAAGAAGATAAATAAAGGCTAGTTATAAAAAAAAAAATCTGTCTTTCAGCCCTATAGCAGCAAATTTTAAAAGACTTATTAAAATAAGCATCCATATCTATATCAAATACAGACAGAAAACAATTCTGGATAAATATTAAACAATTAGGCATGAGAAGGGATCTGAGCGCCTTGCAGAGAATGCAGAAACACCTAGGTAGGACAGATGGGTTTGTTTATGAGATGTTGTTCACAGGACATTATAGTCCATAGGCCTGTTAAGTGCATAGCAGACTAGAAGTATCATCCCTTTTTAACGTGAATTATGGCCATCTTCCACATGGCCAGCATCTAGTTCAAAATAACTTTTCCAAAAGGTTCAGAATGGCAACATGGATAAGAAGTTTTCAGGCAGAGATATTTGTACATACAGTTCTTGCAGGATATATACATATATACATACATATATATACACACACACACACACGTAGGAAGCTGTGTATTTTTAAGGACTTCACTTGGAATAATGAAACTTAATAAAATGATTGTGCTCATCAAAAGAACACCGAAAGCAGTTCGTCAGTGGAAACAAAACAAAGGTATTCTGTCACAAAACATTCATGAGAAAGGAAAGAGAAAGCGAGTGTGTGCAACCAATTTCTTGTCTCTACAGCGTAATCACCTACAGGTGAATGACAGCAAATACATACTCTCAACTAGGGTGACTTTTATAGTGCTCTGGAACTTCTTCATTTGTTCTTATCTCACTAGTAATTTACTTGGCCCAAGGGACCGTTAAAGTCAATGGAATTACCCTAGACTTGAATTCTGAATCTGGTTCCATTTCTCCTTTACACAGCTTATAAAGGCTTGAGACAATGACAATCCTTCTGATAAGTAAATGCTATTGTTAACCTACTTATTTTTATTAAATGTTCTCTTCATTACTCTAGCATGCATGATTTTAAAATAAGCCTAATAGATACACCATGTTTATTGTACCCATAGCACTAAGTGTTAAGAATTAATAGACATTTCATGATGAATAATTATTCAGCTTAACAATATTTTCCCTATGGGGTTCTTCTTGCAAGTTATCCCATAAATAATAAAACAGGGACTGTAAACATTAATGTTGAAAGGAACTTCATTATCAGGGCTCTCAGAGAAACATTTTCCTGTCAACTCTAACACAATGTCGTAAAGTTTCCAACTTATTAAAGAACCTTTCTACCTTATACTTCATCAACTCCCTTAAGTTATATGTTGTTAAAATTAGTTATGCTGCAAATTTAGAACCTAAGTCCCCAACACCAGACTTGAACAACTCACATCTGAATCCCTAGTCTCACAGTCATACTTCATTCTCGATGTGCAAATGATGAAAATGTTTACAGATGTGTTTTCTTGAACCATTCAGTATGTAGACAGTTGAAATGTCTAGCCCCAGTCATTTTAATCAGGATGTCAAGGAAATGCCTATATAATATTCTAATTGCAGCAAACAAGCCTGTCATTCTTTCCAAAATAAGCTAGCTACAAGAATGTGCTGTTACAACCAGTGTCCATTCTTAAAACAATGATCATTAACAAGCGCGTATTCTGCAGTTCATGTCATCCTTTCAAAGGCAGTACACCAAATAAACAAAAGAGGTCACCAGCTGATAACCTAACACTCTTGATTAACATTTGATGGCTCTCTCTGGATTCAATAGTAGACTCAACTCAACCATTACCATTTGTTTAAAGAAGAAGGTTTAGAAGAAAAGAAGAATGTTGTCTTAAAATGGTGTTTCCATGTAGTTAATCTCTTGAGAAGTCATAGTGCGGTTTGAGATTTAAAAGATATAAACAATTGTATTTCATTATATATTTTGCTATTATGTGGCTTTGAGGCTGAACCCTGATACTCTATTTTATACACTGTCACCAGAAGAAATAGTTTGAATTATTTTGTTGGCCTTTAGAAGACAATTTGCTCTTTGTTGTTGCTTGTTAAAAAATATACGACTGATGTTTTGAAAGAAGGAGGTATTGGAGAACTGTCTCAATTGATGCAATACTGCTTTCTTCTATAACATTCACATCTACAACAATACAGAGCTGAATTCTGATCTCATTCAAGAGAAAGACAAATCCCCAATTAGCTTTGATTGGAATCACAGGTGGTTGTGTTATAATCTTGAAATCTACAAAAACTGATAGTTTCATCATATGCTTATGATTTCACTGTACTTTGATGCTTAGATGATCTAAGCATCTGAAGATGTCCTTCTTTCACAAAATAAATTTAGATGCTACCAAACTATCTCAGAAAGATTTTATTCAAATGTATTCACCAGACTAAGAAAACAGAGCAGAGGAAAATAAATGATATGATATCAAATAACTTGCACTAGCTAGTTCCAGTAAAGGCTTCAATGTCAAAATGTATCGACTACAGAAACAATACAGTTTACTCTGAGGCAATGTCTTGTTCATGCATGACATTTCTGTTATTTTCTTAGTAGCCTTTACAATTATTTGTGAAGACACATTTGCTGCAGATAAATATGTCACTTAACTCTGAACACTTATGCCTGTGCAGGACTTGACTTGAAAAATCATCCAACAATTGCCATATTTCTTTGGAAAATGTTTTCCTCAAGTTTCTCACAGAGAACATAAGATACTAGATGTATCTCAGCTTTTCCATTGCAACTGATAAAAATCTCTACAGACACTGGCATCAATATTCATTCCCCCAACAGAGCCATGAAACCCTAACATCTCTTACATACAAAGCCCATAACATTAAGAATATGTAAAATTTTTAAACCATTTTAAATATTTAATTACTCTTTCAAGTTATCCCACATATACAAGTATGTTTTTGTGTGCATAGATATAAAAGTGAGGTAGGTCTAGCTGCTTCAAAATACTTTCCTGTACGGATGGAGATAGGGATAAAAATCTTAGAAATTCTCCCTAAAATTTTTAAGATGGAAACTATTCCAAGCAACTAAATGACTTGCCTGCTACCATAAAAGGCTTTTTATGTTTGGGAAGTTCAAAACTGTGGAAGAGGACAAGGGATCACAAAATTAAAGAATGCATTTTCTGTAGTCAGAAGGGAGCCAAATTAAGTTTGCAGCCACATTCTTTAATCTATATTTTTCCCAAATTTTGTTGCTTGACTTTGTAATTTAAACAGCAGTATTTAAAACGTGGTATTTTGATGTAACAACTGTGAACACTTATGAGTTTCATTAGGAAGAGATTTGGAGTGAAAGCACACATTAAGTGCAACTGAAATAAATTATCCCCTCCCCAAGCACGAGGTTGCAACATTGCCTTCAGGAGGCTTTTTAGAGTACTTTGTATGCTTATGAAGGACATATGGCCTGCTAAAAGATATTCATTAATCGTGTCCCTACTCATCCAAGCTAGCTCAAGCAGGCAGTGCAGAAATCCTCACAGCACATAACGAAAACCTCTTCTGTGTGAATGTTTCTATTTGGGCATCACCTCATTGCTATTCTCACTGTGAGAGTCCTTAAATCCTTCTTTCCACAGGCACTAGATTTTATTTTACTAACAACTCTGGCTGTTTCATGAAGCTCAAGCCCCGGAGTGCCCCTCAGTGACTTTCAGACAAATTTATGCAATGTATCTAATATTTCAGCAGCCGCTACAGAAACTTGCTGTTCTGAACAGGATTTTAAATCTTGGGCTAAGCTAGAAAGCACATTCATCACATGCAGATCCTTCCTAATATACTGCTTTTATTTAATCCTAGTCTCTTATCTAGGGAGTACTACTTCTAATTCATCTCTAAGGTATCACCTGTATAGCTCAACCCTCTTCACGATTCACAGTTTCAATTTCTGTTACTGCTTCCTTCATTTCTTACCCTAGCTTCAAGCTTCTGATTGCGAAGCTTTTGCTTCTCTTTCTCTTTCTGGTGAACGTTATCTACGGCAAAACAAAATATGCTTTTCAAACTTTTCTTATAGCACTACTTTCTTCAAAAATACTGCTCCTGCAAGAAAAAAAAAGTACTGTCATCACTAGAAAAAAAAAAAACACACACAAAAAAAAACCCACAAAAAAAACCCCAGATAAAGCAAATTTTCTTCTTTGGTGGTGTGATTTTAGTAGATCTGTCTTCCATTGTTTCCCCTCTCATTTAGTCAGGCTTCCTCAGTTACACCATTCCTTTTCCCAGGTCACTCTCCATTGTCCTACACTCTTCATGTTCCACATCCCCAATGTCTTTTCCTTAACAAGTCCAATTACACTCTAGCAGTAACTCTCATAAAATAAAATCTAAATATATGCTAAACATCCAAAAGAAGTATTTTCATATTATATATCCTAAATATGCACTAAGTATCCAAAATAAGTACCATGAATTTCAAGCTGACTGTTGCATCATGTCACAGATCTCTTTTAGAGTTCCATGACTACTGTTGTGTCTAAACCATGTGTTAGACCATTTACTGTGTTAAACCATCCACTTCTCCCTTGTAGATAATTTTTTCCTGGACCATATTTTTATTATTCTTCTACAGCTTAGAGACATTAGCTATCCCTTTAAAGCATATTACTATGTAGTAAGTGCTCCAGTAATGCCATTCTGAGCTCTACCAAGAAGCAGAGGAACTAAGAAGACAGTCAATCATACAAGCATGCAAAAATATGCAATCAATTAACTGGGTGTGGATACATTTTAGTAAAAGAAAGGGCACCACAAGAATTTTAAGCATCAGTTCAAGACAGCTTTTTTCGGCCCTACCTAACGCCCCTTTCTGCTGCTGCCCTTCCAGTCACTCACGTATTTCCAAACACTGCACAGTGCCTCTTCTCCTGGAGTCAGTTTCAAGTTATTAACAGGTTATCTTGAGAAGACAACATACTGAGGAGCTCAGAAAAACCTGTACCATATCATAACAGAGTCTCCAGTGTGAAAATATTAACAATGCAACAACATACAGTAAAATACAGCTACACATAGATGCTTGTAAGGACGACCCTTAAGAGGAGAACAAAAAAAGGAAACTGGCAGCCCAACAGGATGCAGCTTTTGTCAAGGAAATGGAAGCTGCACTGCTCTACCAAGCACAGATTTTTATGGCAGGTGTCCTACAGAAAAGTGGAAGGAAGAGGACTTTCTAAAGCACAGGCAAGACTCCCAAATGAACAACTTTAGAAAACACATTAAGACTAAAATATACCAAATAAGCTAGCAATCTTTTCTACTTCATAAATACAAAGCCCATCAATTTCACAGATTTTAGGAAAAAAAAATGAATAAAAGCATTTATCCCTGTACCCCCAAATTGTCTGCACTGATTTTTTTTTTTCTTTTTCTAAAGCTAATATAATCGTGTGGATATTCTTATTGTCTGATATAGTGAGGATAGCAATTGAAAGCTCAATGTGGGAATCTGAAATGCAGTATTTCAAATTGACTGCCACATGCAGAGCAGCAGTTGTAATATTTCTATTTCCTCTGCTATTAGTCTAGAAACAGTAAAACTCCTGCTGGCTGTCTTATCAGAGATGTGGGCAAACTAAAGGAAAGATCAAGATCACCTCTGGTAAAAACAAGATGAACATCCTTGTGCTTTAATGTAAATGCTCAGCATTTCTAGCTCAATACAGAATGACTCATGAATTTCAGTAGAACATTTGGTCCTTGGAGGATAAGCTTTCATTTCCCACCTGTTTAATTCACAATATACATTGTGCATTCTATACATTTATGTTTCATAAATCATGGTGAATATCCTCCATTGAGAAGAAGTTTAATGCAAAAGATATAAAGGTGCCTTATATTGAAAATATTGGCTGTACTGGAAGGTATTTATTCATCTGCAAAATCAGCTTAGGTTAGGAAACTCAGAGAAATTAAATATACACTTACTATTGGATGTAAAGTTTTTTAAATTACTTTATTTCACTGATAAGATTTTCAACAGAATTTAAGGGGACTAGGCACAGAACTCAAAGGAACGGTGCTTAACCTACACTTTTAAAACCCACACAGAAGACTGAAAGTGTTATTGATGAGCCAGAGTTCACAAAGCAGAGTATGAGTAAATCCAGAATTTCCAGCTCCTAATCTCGTGTTGTTTACGAGTAGCAAGATCAGGAAAATCAGTAAAAACTCATTTATTTGGTGAGTCACTTTGGTTCTCCTTCACATATACATTTCTTTGTCTCTCAAGAAGCTAAATCTGTCTGGATCCATAATTGGCAGATCCTCCAAATATCTCTGAATGCTTTGGTAAACTGAAAGTTTTCTATTTAGTAATAGGAGAAATTAGGCTAACTGCTATGGAAGTATGATGCCTTTATCCCTTGTTCAAATGGATTGACTAAAGTTTAAGGTGTTCTAAGAGTATTAGATTGAAAATGTTAGCCAATGCCTTTGAAAACAAAGCTGCAATCTAAAAGAAAAGTTGTTTTTTATTATCTTAAGTAGAACTAGGTAAAAATGCAAATGGCTTAACCCTGCCTGACCTTCCTTAAATTTCCATAGTATGTGCCAGTTGTTGCTTTCCTGACTTGTGAACAGTTTAATCATTTTTGCCAAAAACATCCCTATAGCCAATTATTTTGGCTGACGTGTGACAATTTTTACCACATATAGAGGTAAGCTTCGAGGTGGTAGATATCAATTATTTATGAACTCTATTCAGTAAGTCATTACACATGGGAGTAACTGAACTGGCTTTGAGCGTGCTACTTGCTTCAGTAATCACAAGTAAAGAGTTCACAGACTGATCCATAGTTTATCGTTCACTTAATAAGAAGAAAGGGCAATTCAATAAACATTATTCTTGTCATTTTCTGTTCCACACAGTGATGCACTTAATATGTATGTTTGCTATAATCGTCATACTACAGTTTATTATTACTACCAATGATCTTTTTCATTGATATTTCTCTTTCTGACATGTATATATAAAGCATAAATCTTGAGCACAACAGAGATAAATGTTTTGTTGTAAAGTCACTCTCAATTATCACAAAAAGCAAAACAAGAACTATGCAAATTGAAATGCTAACAAAACTTCCCATATTCATCTACGGCAGAGTTCCTTAACATGTTTAATTCCACCCTTGCAAAAATAAAAGTTCCTTTGGAATAATGGTGAATACATACATCCTGTATTCTGCTTTATTAGGTATGATACAGTTTTAAAACATGTAGGAAAATGACATTCAGAACATCCAAGAGAGTCCGATTCTTTTACATTTTTACTTTCTACAAAAAGCAGTGAATATTTTTTTGCCCTGACTTTAGAAATTGCAGAGTTTCTGCAGAGTTTAAGAATTCTCTTTGGTATGAAAAGGAAACAGTGGGTTTTACTCTTGACCCAAAGAGATTTTCTGTGCAGAGAAGTGAATATGTGCTGAAACAGCGTGTCAATGGCTTCAAATACTGCAGTGAGGTTTGCTATAAAATGGGAGGGGTTGGGGGGGGCGGGGGTAATTGGGAAGATCCCAGAAGGGCAAAGTCCTATTCACACGTGGTTGAAATTCATCAGAAGCAAAAAGAAAAATTGGTGTTCAGGTGACAAGAGAGACAGGAAAAGTCATACGCCAACTCTAGGACATGAACAGAGCAGCTTGAAAGCTCTCACTGTCTGCTACCTGGAGAGTTCTTAAAGACATGTTCATGGCTTGTTATCTATGGCAGAAGAGCTGGAGGGAGGAAAAAGAAAAGGCTTAAGCTTCAGGGTTAAAAATTTCTCTGAAAACCTTTCCTCCCCTGACTACTATTGAGTAGAAGAACTGGATTTTATGAGGAAAAGGAGAAATATTCAGTCTACGTTAACATGTATATACATACAAAGACACACATATATTATGCATGCACACATACATACGAATCTATATATGCATATTCATGTGTGTTTATTTACATATATATAGTATGCATGCATTTTAATGTAAGTGAATATTCATTTTTTATTATTATTTTCTTAAGATAGATCACTCTGCCTTTCTGTTATACGTTGTAGCGTGGTTTCCGTGCATGTCTTCTGAGGATTTCACCTCTGGCAAACATCCATAATTGCACCAACCTCCATTCAAGAGCTGTTAAATTGAATGGAAGGTTCTAGGATTAATGTGTAATCATGACTATGTGTAGGATTTCAACCAAAAGTTGATAGATATGTTTACATGTAAGATGATAAGGTCAATGGGGCCTTCCATTAGCAATCAAATATGTCTTGGAGCCCAACATTTACTTAACCTAAGTAAAATAACAAATTTGGGATATATCTCACAAAACATGCTTGGGGGTTGGGATGGGGAAGAGTCATTTGAGTTCACGAATTCACACTTCTATGACTCACTATGCTCCCTAGTCTGTAAGACAGTAAAGAAATTGTATCATATCTGTGATAATTTATAGTGCTATAAATTTACTGCATGGGTTACTTTCAGTCAGAGTATCTTTTCTACCCATAAGTGTTTCATTACTTTCTGTTAATGATATTGTTGCAGGCAACATGGTCTAAAGCAAGACAAAGTGGAGGGGAAATAACTTTCTTTGAGTTAGCTGAAAAAATAAATTTTGGGGTATTAAGAAGAGGTTCTGCAACCAAAAGGGTTCTTTTGTTATCAGTTACCTCAATCAGTCTAACTAAAAACATTACTTCTGACTCCAAATTTTGCCTTGATCTACTTAATGGATTGTTTACCAAAGATAAATATAATTTTCATCTGTAGGTGGGAAGAGCAGCCTGTGAGTAGGAAGGGGGCTGAGTCCACAGGAAGGGAATAAAGAATTCAGAGAGGCCCTGGTGGGATGCAGGCCCATACACAAGCTGCAGGGAACAGGTTTCAGGGCCCTCCTCCAGCTGTGGTCAGCCGATGCTCAAATGAGACTGGGGCAGCAGCTGTGGGAAATTAGTTCTCTCTAGTCTCATTTGGTCTTTGGAGAGGGGACATCAAAACTCTTCTCACAGGGCCTGCAAAGGACTATGAAGATATAAAAGCATCTAATCTAAGCAGTTAATAAAAACTAATAAACCCCCAGTATCAATACAGGCTGGTGGATGAAGGGATTAAGAACAGCCCTGCAGAGAAGGACTTAGTGTATTGGTGGATGAAAAGATGGACATGAAATGGCAAAGTGCACTTGCAGCCTAGAATGTCAGCTGTATGCTGGGCTACATAATAAGAAAAGTGGCCAGCAGGTCGAGGGAGGTGATTCTGCCCCTCTATTCAACTTTCATGAGACCCTACCTGGAGTACTGCATCCAGCTCTGGATTCCTCAGTACAGGAAACACATGGACCTATTGGAGCGAGTCCAGAGGAGAGGCATGAAGATGATCAGAGGGCTGGAGCACCTCTCCTATGAGGAGAGGCTGACAGAGTTGGGCCTGTTCAGCCTGGAGAAGAGAAGGCTCTGGGGAGATCTTACTGGGGCTTTTTGATACTTAAAGGGGGCTTATAGGAAAGACAAGGACAGACTTTTTAGTAGGACTTGTAGCGATAGGATAAAAGGTAATAGTTTTAAATTAGAAGAAGGTAGAATCAGACTAGATATAAGGAAGAAATGTTTTATTATGAGGGTGGTGGAACACTGGAGCAGGTTGCCCAGAGAGGTGGCAGATGCCCCATCCCTAGAAATGTTCAAGGCTGGGTTGGACGAGGCTCTGAGCAACCAGATCAAGCTGAAGATGTCCTTGCTGCTTGCAGGGGAGTTGGACTAAATGACCTTTAAAGCTTCTTTCCAGCCCAAACCATTCTATGATTCTATCCGAGAGAAGGCTCTGACAAGTCAAATCTCAGCTAAATTTCTTTATTGTCTAGGATAAGAATTAGTGGGTGTGAGGAATAGACCATATTGCCAGTCTATCTGACTGAAAGTGAACAGGGATCAAATGAGGCTCTGTTTTATTTAACCAAGTTCTCTTGGACAGTAGAAGAAAGAATTTTTTCACCTTGATCCTACTTACTTTCCCCAGCTTCTGATCACTGGGTGGTATTTCTCAGCTTCTTCCCCGTTTATTGGGCGGAGGGGAGAACGACACACAAATGGCACTGATTGGTAACTGATCTCTGACACTAGGTTTTGCAGTGTGGATATTATCTTATCTCTGCCTTTTTCTTTATGTGAGGACCTCAGGTAAGTCAGGAGTGAATCTTTAACAGTTATCCATTGTTAAATGTACCTTTCAAACTCAAAATGAGCTCCATTGTTTTCAGCTAAACTATTTGTCATACAAGTCAGGTAACGTGCATAGAAGTGTACTGTTCAACTCTACAGAGGGACTGCTCTGTCACATCTAAGCAGAATGTGTTTAAATGAATGAATTAATCAGGGCTTTCCATTTCTATCTGCTATAATTTTCCTCCATAAATCATCTTCATTTATTGCCTCCTTAATTGCCAAGCTATGACCTCGTGTTTTCTAACCTTTTCTTTTACCTCTTTATAACTCTAAATGATTTGCACATATCATCTTTAATTGACACCTCAGTGTGACATCAGCAAATCGAGAGGAAATAGACTACTGAGAACAGCACAATGTCCTAGTCATTCAGTCTATTATGTTTCAGAAAACCACTAAGGACATTTGGGATTTTGTAAATGTCTTTGGCAGGATGTCTTTGGGTAGAGAAAAATCTGAATTCAACTCATTAAAAAAAAAAAAAGAAAAAAACCCAGATCATTTCTTAAGTCAAAGCGAAGAAACTAAAAGCTACTTGTACACCTTGATGTCAATCACTAGCAAATTTGTACCATGGTACGTGGTCCCAGGGACATACATTTGGATTTTACAGTCCCCAAGGACCTGCCGGACATTTTGTACCCTTTACTTGGGATTGTTCAGTATGATGTGTTACAAAATTTAATGCAGAGTGTTCAGAATACAAAGGATTCATATACTAATAGCAGTATAAGCTATGTCAAATTGGGGAAAAAAAAATAACAAAAAGAGTTTAAAAATCTTTATTCCTTCTCCTAACAGCTGTTTGTCCCTTATAATATCATGCACGCTTTGATCAAAACAGATCTAGACACAACCGTTTTCAAAATAATTTTGATGGGTACTGTGTTGAACGCATTCAAGCCAAAGAATGGTGTCTAAAATTTTCTTCCTCTGCATAAATGTTGTGAAGCAAGAAAATTAGGAAGGTGGGGAAGTACTTCCATGCTATCCTTTCCTCCCACCATACAAAAGATAAAGCCACAGCTCTGGGTTTTTAAAACTCAGCTACTTCCAGGAAGCTTTTCTATTGTTTGTTTTATTGAACTGCTTTGAAATAGGAAGTTCAGAAAGACTATATTAAACCCTTTTTAATAGTCTAGAAATTTTAGTGTGTGCTGTTTGAGATGTAACATTGCATACCATGTGACCTTGCAAGAGTAAGAAACAACAAGGTAGCTAAGCCACATAGCTTAAGACCTAGGTCACCACTTCGGAAATGTAGGAAAAATCTAGAGGTATAAGACAGGGTCCTCCAGCCTAAACTCTGAATTTCATTACATATTGAATTTGTAAAAACTTAAATATTATTATAAAGAATAATCTTTGTTCTTGAACAACTAACATAAACTGTCATTGGTCTCCCACAACTCTGGGATTGAGAGGCAAAAAAAAAAATAGTCTTGAACAATTTTGCTTCTCATGCTAGGAATCAGCTATGAACCTGTAGCTGTGTATCTCCAGAGATTATTTATTGTTCAAGGAA
This sequence comes from Ardeotis arabs, assembly GCA_011801015.1. Classification (NCBI taxonomy): domain Eukaryota; kingdom Metazoa; phylum Chordata; class Aves; order Otidiformes; family Otididae; genus Ardeotis; species Ardeotis arabs. Next base: position 97,329 of record JAAGAY010135004.1, read on the forward strand.
GTTTGATTTTGTTATTATTATTTTGGCAGGTTTTCAAGCAAAACAGGGCTATGCTCTACAATGTACTGCTGTATACAATCTGGCTACAGTGCACCAAGTAGTCTCAATGTACGACGGGCATTTCAGATCTTGCAAAGTAACCTAGCATTTTGCTGATTAGTTGAGGAGTTGTATGTCTAGTATCTCAGCAGAAGCTTTCTCCCATTGTGAAATACCAACGAGAAAAACAGGGAGCAGAAAGTCACGTCTCCAGTAGCATCTTGGCTTATAAATCCTTTCAAATATACTATATAAATCCTAGGTGAGATCAATATAATGATATAAGTAAGAAAAGTAGATTATTCACTATTAAACTAATATTTATGTTACAATAACATAAAGGGTTAGGATTTTGTTGGAGGTTTTTTTCAGCTATATATTTTTCATCATTTCACAGAAGGAATTGCAATATGCAAAATAAACTGGACATGAGTTCCCCCTGCTTGAAAACTGGCAATTCATTTTGGCTGACAGGCAGATAAAACAAATGATCCTATGAAACAGGTAATAAATGGCTACATGAATGAAAATCATTCCACATGAACAAGAATACAGAAGTATTGGTTAATGGAATGGATGGTTTTTTCTGAAGCGTGGATATATAACCTTCCAACTTGGTATTTCTGCTTAATATAAAAGTGTTTATGGAAGAAGTTGCGATTCCCTCTTAGACTAAACTGATCCAATTGATGATATAACAGGAACATTTTTAGTTAAACTCTGATTTAGATTATTACTAGCCTTGTTAATAATAGCTAATGGTATAAATATAAACTAAAAATCTGTAAAACAACAATTTCATCCCATGGTTGGCAAAAATTTGGAGCAGAACACTTGGTAAGTTTCCTGAGCAAATGTGTGTCCAGCTTAAATAATTCTGTACATAAATATCTCATTGCATATCTCTTCACTTAAAAATACAAGTAAAGTCATTAAGAAGCTCTAAGTTCATATGTTTAATATAAAAAATTGCATTCTGATAAAAATAATAATTGATTTTGACTTCTTACAGTTACTTCTTCCACTGTATCACCTTCAAATTGATTGTAGTTTCCTAGTGTAGACTCCAAAATATGAATGGGACATGCATGTATTTTTCAAAATCCAAAGTCAGCTTTTAAGGAATATTGACTCATTGTTTAATGTTTATAAAACAATAAGCAAACATACTGGAAAAAACATGCAAGCAGCAGGTGTTAACTTTGTTTGGCAGTATGATAAGTTGATTTGCATACATATGGTCGTGTTAAAAAACTACTATTCACTCATCTGCCTGGAAAAAACAGTGTGCCCAGGTATGTTGTTGTGCTTCATGTTTCAAAGAGCAGGGTTTTTTGTTGACCAAATCAATGAGGCCTTTCAAATGAAAATATATTATAGAAACTTTATTGCAGAGATATGCCTTTTGAAAACACTGTGGCTTCTTCAAAAATCTTAGCAGCTAGGACTGGAAGGTGAATCAAAATGCAGTAAATGATAGTACAGCTCCTACAGAGGAGCTCTGCAGGAAGGAAATATTTGCTGCAATTTTTTCCCTCCATAGTCCTGCCTCATTTCTGAGGCAATAATTTACCCCAGAACCTCAGTCTTGCCAAAAATAATTTAACAGCCAATGTGTAGTGTACATAAGTATATGGTTAGAGGAAGAGAACATGAACCTCAGTGTTTGTTAAAGTTCTAAGTGTTGCACACTTCCTCAGGCCCAAGGCAGACACTCTGCGTCTGCATCTTCCTCAGAAATTCTATCAATATGGAACATGTGGGCAAACATATCTAAGATTTGGCTGTTTAGGTGACTCACATTCTCTATCATATTGAACCAAGTGGCCACCCAATCTGGGATCACTCCTTAGACCCTGAACTTTGTGGAAACATTGAACATGAAACAAAAATAGACAGAAACACCTTAGGGGAGTAACTTTTTGCAATTCAATTGTCCCAACTGAATTCCAGATACTTCTCCATGAGCCTAAGAGAAAATTTTCACTCTTTCCTCTGCAAAAAAACAAAGAGCCATCTAGCCCTAAAATATGTTATTGGTCTGACCAACATCAACTGTTTAACAATTGTCAACTCATCTTCCAAGTTTCTCATGCAACTCGTGAAATTATCAGTTCTCAGTACCAGATTTTAGCGTTCTGATTTTTTCTATTTGACTTGCTATAGTTGCTTAATATTTAACCAACCACTTGATAAAAACCTTTAGATGACATAAGGGGCTTCCGTTAGGAAGAAAACATAATGTGTTGTATGAAAATTTATTTTTCTCACAATCAATCTGTACAGTTTCTTTTCTGATCTGTCTAAAGTATAGTAGTACGTCCCTACTAAGGATTACAGAGCTTTTAAAAATGAGACGAGATCTTATGTTTAAGAGTAGGTATTTTAAAATTCATACTAGACCTTTGGCAGCCTACCCTGATTGTTTATTTTCTTGTATTTAGACACAGCTGTTTCTGCCTGTATTTCTTTGCCTTCACCCATTAAACCAGCAACTCAGATAAACGTAGGCACTTCATTCAGTTCTACTTTCCACCTATCTGGAGGCAGGAGATAGTTTCAGGGACTCAGCTGGCCAGTTTCTCCTAATGTAGGTTAAGAGAAGTCTACATCCAGGAGCTGATCTGGCTGCCGATCCTCCTGCTGCAGCTCTCAAGCTGATGCAAGTGCATCAGTGAAAGCACTGCAGAAGGTAATTGGAGAGCAAAACACTGCAATCTGAGTGGAGATCCCTAAAATGTTTTAAGATAAAAAAATGCCTGAAGTCTAAATTGTTAAATTAAAAAGTTAATAAGATTGAAGTCCTTCAGGTACTTTAAAAATTATTCCTCTGCATTACTCTGATCTCAGCTGGATTACCTCAGACTCTGGCTGCAAACTATCAAGCATGTTTAGGTGCAGAACAACTCACCTTCAACGTTTCTGTTTACATCTGAGGGAAATTCACCTGCCTACTGTGACAGTTAAACACAGCTGGGAGCCAGTTAAACGCAGCTGGGAGCCCAAAGAAAGTGAGAACAGTAACTGATGGAAGAACTAGAGGAGATACAAGAGTCGTTTTCAGAGGGTAACCTATCTGTTTAATTTCTTTTTCTTTTTGTTCATTGTCACGGTCCATTTGGAGCTCTCAAATTTACAGGACAACATACTCTGTAAATTAAACTTTATTTCATGAACTCTTTAAGAAATATAACAAACACAACAAACAGGTTCCATCTCCTTTGCACAGACTAGTCTATCACGAGTTCATACATTCACCATTTAAGATATTAATTTCATCACTTATAATCCATAACTCTTAACTCTTGCACCTATGAGCAAAATAGTTACCCAGCTGACTATGACAGTGCTCATCCTTCCTCCTCAGTCATGATGAAGATGTCCCCTATATCACACCAGGATGCACAACAGCCTCAGCAGTCCAGCTGCTGTTGGATCCGCTTCAAAAGCTTTTTGGGTAAGCTGGTGTTTTTGTACCTTCCAGCATGGAAGTTTGGTCTACACCATTTCCATGAGTTAGCAGATTCTGACAAAATTGCCAGATAATCAGTATGCAAAGATGATGGCTGCAGGAGACAGCAGTCTGTGGGTGGTAATGGCTGCATAATGGCCTTTTATCTCTTTCTGGCCACCTGTATTGCCTACCTGGTGCTCTTGCTTTGACCTCATGGCACCTCTCTCAGCATGCATCAGGCCTTAGCATGAGCTCTGCTAGTCAAAATCTGTGCAGGAGTTGAGTGAATAGTCACATTCATGAATTAACTTTGAGAGTATCTAGAAAATCTTACTAAATAAAACCAAGTTCTGCACCACCCGTTTTTTTTCCACTGACATGCAGACCCCACCATCCCTAGGCAGAGTAGCACCTTATGCATTCTACTTGACTTCGTTGATGTAAGTATTGTGCATTCAGAGTGCAATATTGTCTTTTTGCAACTAATCAACGAAATAAAATGAGAGCTTTATTGAGTTGAATCAAAGCAGGGAAATAGATTTTTACCCTGTTCTCAACTTTAAAAGAAGAGGAAAGACATGGTAGTTTATTTTGGGTAACAGAAGGTAGCTCGGAAGAATTTTGGGAAATGTGAAGGAATTCTTGATATGTTCACATTAAAATTTTGAGCTTCCTCAGGAGAGCTTTTTTTTTAGTAGAGGCAGGATTCATACATTCTGTTTACTGCTCAGTCATTCTTCTTTCCTCAGGTAGGACAGCAATTATCTGTTCTTTGTCTACATACACATACCATCATCTATTTTTCAAGGAAGGAAATCAGCATAAAGCAAACTTCCCCTCTTCAGGAGATGGGCATGAACACACAGCATTTTCTCCTTCCGCTGTATACTATAAAACAGATCAAGCCTAACTTGTCCCTCTATAAGAGAAAAAAAAAAAATTGTTGAACTGGATAAAACATAGAAATGAATATCATAGAATCATAGAAGAGTTAGGGTTGGAAGGCACCTTTAAAGGTCCTCTAGTCAAAACACCCTGCAAGCAGCAGGATGTTCTTCTACTAGATCAGGTTGCTCACAGCCCCTTCCAGCCTGGCCTTGAATGTTTCCAGGGATAGGGCATCCACCACCTCTCTGGGCAACCTGTTCCAGTGTTCCACCACCCTCAGTGTAAAAAAATTTTTCCTAATATCTAATCTGAATCTAGCTCCCTCTATTTTAAAACCATTACCGCTCGTCGTATTGCAACAGTCTCTGCTAAAGAATTTTTTCCCATCTTTCCTGTAGGCCCCCTTTAGGTATTGTAAGGCCGCTATAAGGTCTCCCCGAGCCTTCTCATCTCCAGGCTGAACAGCCCCAACTCTCTCAGCCTGTCTTCACAGGAGAGATGCTCCAGCCCTCTTATCATCTTCATGGCCCTCCTCTGTACCCTCTCCAACTGGTCCAGGTCCTTCTTACGTTGGGGGCTCCAGAGCTGGACACAGTACTCCAGGTGGAGTCTCACCAGAGCGGAGTAGAGGGTCACCTCCCTCGACCTGCTGGCCATGCTTCTTTTGATGCAGCCCAGGATGTGGTTGGCTTTCTGGGCTGCAAGTGCACATTGCCAGCTCATGCTGAGCTTTTCGTCCACCAGCACACCCAAGACCTTCTCCTCAGGGCTGCTCTCAATCCATTCTCCGCCCAGCCTGTATCTGTGCTTGGGACTGCCCCGACCCACGTACAGGACCTTGCATTTGACCTGAATATGGTAATAAAATTTTCAGAAATGTTTGTTTGAATTTTTTGTGACTTCTAAACTATATTTATCTCCATTACAAGATATATGTTTCACTACCTACTTCAGTTAGTTAAATATTTAATTAATGCTAGTTAAAATAATAAGTTGACATGAAAGACAAAGAATTCTAACACAGAACTCTAATAGCAGAATAAATATCCATATTTATTTAGCTGCCCTTATACAGTGGATCTGACCCATATCATGAATTGCAGTGGGTTAGTACCCTAAGTCTCCTAAAGAAATTCTCATTCTATTCTGCATATCAAATCCACATTTCTGTAACTCTATTTTATATAAGATAACAATCCAGTCCTAAGAGTGTCAGACCTGATGAATCCATAGATATGTTTTTCTATTGCACATTTGCTACTGTGCCTGGCAGGTGTGATAGAGTATTTGACTGGTACACTGTAGTAGGGGTCTTACATACCTTTATAAGTATTGTAGATGCAGGGAGACCGGAAGATGTACAGAAGTAAAAGAATGATGAAGTGTTAATAGCTGGCATTGCTTTCAGCTAACACCTTACTAATTAAAAAAAAAAAAAAAAGGAAAAAAAAAGTTGAACAATGTTTACTATGGAATATTAAATGTACACATTTAATTCCATCACTACAAAATGACAAAAGCCTTTTGTGTTCACTAAGACACACACAAATAAAAGTTGCTGTACCCAGAAATGCTTAAATGACTATAAGTTTTTAAGCAGACTAGCAAGTTCCTTCACCAGTCTACCAAAAACTCAGCAGTATATTGATAATTTCTAGTTTCTTCACCCAAAGAAAGATACATAGTGACCCAAAACAAGTTCCCCAGCCGGCAAACAATGTAAAAGCTAATGAATGGCTGGGTATGAGCAATAGCTTCCAACTAGCTACCCCTTATTATACAAGATCATCTACTCCTTTTCTGAAGGACCTCCTTAATCTTGCATCTTTTCTCAACATAAACATAGCGCAGACCTTGGAAAAAGAAAAAAAAAAGATTGTTTCCTTGTATCCAATTGTGTGGACATACAGCTCTTTATTTAGAGCTATTCCTTTCTTCTCCATCTTGTTCTTTTCTTTTAAGACCTTGACTGGATTATGATTGGAATCTCAAGTTTCAGTATCTTTTCTTAACATCATATGGCTAATGGGTTTGAATATAAACTAAGATCTTTTCTCCATTGACTCTGATTGGCTGTTATAAGAGTAATTTGAGCCTCTTTCCTGTCTCATTTGCTGATTACTTGCTGTATTTCTTCCAACCACACAAAATGTTCTTCACAAAACAACAACACTCTATTTTAAAACACTTTAAACAGACACAGACTTGAAATCCAGGCCACTTAGAATATTATAACAGTACGTTACATTGCAAGTGTAAATTTAAGCAAAAATCACATTGTAGTTAAAGAGGAACACATCTCCATCCTATATCGTTTGAAAGACAGACAACCGGCTTTACCACATCCTAAACTTGTGATCTACAGCAGCTTTGCCCTGCAGCGTGTTATTCAATGTCTTCGTGTCTCTACGAGGCCACGTATCTAGTCAGCCACAGTGGTCTGAACAAAACAACTGCTCACAAGGCAACATGTATGATAGGTTACTGCTCCAAGATGAAAGGCAGCTATAGATGTTCCCAAAAGTTGAAATCTTATGACTTTGCAATTCTTTCTTGTATTGCTCCTGGGCATTCATACCTGTTTCTATCTTGTACCTCCAAAGCTTTAAACCTTAGCTGAGAGCACTGTGTCTTCACTGCTCAGCAGCCACAGTCTTACTGTGCTTACACTTTCTCCACTCTTTTATATCTCTGATTAAACCATTTATATTGAGTATCCAACTGACCTTATATGAAAATATCAGAATTTTGTGGCAGCTGTAAGTTAAAGGAAGTAAAAATGGATTTAGCAGTACAGAGATAAACTACAACTTGTGCAAAGTTTGAAAGAAAACGGATCAGAATCCAGCAAATATTTGGTCAAACCAAGTGATTTGATTCATAAAATCGTAGTTGGCTTACTAGAAATCCTGTGCATCAAAAACAAGCCTAACTGATCACTTGAAGTACTTTTAACTGAAAGCATACAGAACAGCAGGAAAAGCAAAGGAAGGTGAATTAATCAGATCACTACATCCTGGAGTACCTGGAAACAGAGCAAGTGGTGTAAGAAGAGAAGCAAAGATAGATGGAGAAAGCAGCCATAGTAACTGAATGTGGAAGCAAAATGCAAACATGGAGATTCAGAGAGTCACGCCTGCTTGAATGCTAAGAAATATCAATGACAAAAATACAGCTCTGAGAAGCAGAGTCCCATGCAATTGTTTTCTCATTGTTATTTACTTTAAAATCTGCTCAACAACAGTCAGGGTGAGGGAAGGAGCAATTATGCTAATAAGCTCTAGGCAATCATGTTAGTTATAAAGCCATTAAGAGTCAATAGTATTAAAGTCCTCTTTTTAGAGCACTGGAATTAATATGGAGCAAAATTATTTTGCTGCTGATAAATTTTTATGCCCTTTTATTAGCTCTTACTTTCACTAAGTCTGGGCATTTGAGCATCGATTGATTTCAGAAAGGCTGAAGACAGAAACATCTTTATTTCCTGCATGCATGCTAAAGTGGAAAACAAGTGACAAACTACAAATTCAGGTAATGGTACATGTAACAGCAGTTACAGAGCTCTAGTCTCTTCTAAGATTAGTTGTGCCAAGAGGAATTTTTACCATAGTATTATGTTTATTTATATTTTAATCGCCTTGTACAGTGTAAGTACTGTCATTAATAATTACTAGCAGATCCTATTACAAGTCTGTTGTTAAATATAGATCTTATTTACATTCAGAGAAGTGAGTAGAGGGTGGTTTTACATGACAGATCAAAGCAGAACACTGTTGTGGAGATGGCAATGGGAGCCACATACTTACAAGTTTTGTTGCGTTTGACACTTGAGTACATGTCAGGATCAGATTTCTCCAGAAAAGCCTATGTTGTTAATCTACACAAGTGAAACTATCAAGAAGCATCTGTTACTTTAGATTAGTCAGTACATTTGTCTACATACAGTTCTGTGACGTAAGCATTGCTTTTTGTCTTTATTTGTGTTTGTTTAAAATGTCAGCTAGTCAAAATAGGACTCAGTTTTCCTTTGTGTTTAAAATAGTGTTGAGCAAATGCTTTGTAGATATTCGTCAAATACACACAGTTACTTATTGTTTTAATTATTTTCTTAATTATGTATATAATCACTGTTACAGGTATGCTAAAGGTTTCTGCTTTAATTTCTATTGATACCTAGATTGTTAATTTAAAAAAAAAAAAACAGATAGATATTAAGAAGACATTTTGTTCAGCAAATACAAAGATGTGCAAGGAAAGGTGAATGAGGTATAAGAATCAATTGTGTTTCAGAGCCTAAAATGACTGGAAATATTGGCCAAGATAAGAAACGTATAACGTATATCTTGTCTGTTTGGGGTGTGCAGTGAGAATAAATTGTTTAGTATGTTCCCGTTCTATGTTACAACACTCTTTAATGTCAGATCACAGATCTTCCATTTGATTCCAAAAATATGAGGAACATAGGGTGGCTAACCATGGACATTTTGAGTGATTACTCATTACCCCATTACCCAACCTGGCAGATGACTGCTTGGCAGCGGCGAGTTCTTAAGTGTTTTACCTCATCATGACTGTTTCATAGGGGACTTCAGCTACTTGCACTGATTAGAAATTTAACAGAATTGTATTCTGTAGCATAGACAATTTGATAAAAATTGAAAGTCCTTTGAAAATTGGTTGAATTTTCACAACATTGTAAGAATAACTGGAAAATGTCATGCCTTCATTTTGACTTGTAGGTATTGATTTTCTTTGTTGTGGCTTTTCATGTGTAAGTTAAAAAACACACGCTCTGATAGAATTTAAAATGCAACGCTTTCATTTTACCTCTGAACACAGCCGAATTTCCAAATCTCAGAAAAAAAAACGTTTTTTCATTCTCACCTGTGATTTTAATTGTAATGACTCACAAGAGAAATCCAGATGAAAACTTCATTGGGCTGTTGAAATGATGAGCTATCCTAAACTAAGTGCCTGGATTCTTTTAGCCCAATTCTTTGAGTTTAGTATACAGATACAATGGAAATACTGAGTAAAGTGCTGTCATAAATGATATTCATTGCTCTTTCTTTTAGTATGTGTACATTCAATGCCTGGACATGTGGCTCGTTTTTCTTATCCAACGCAGACTAGAAAGACAGTGATCTCTGGAGAGGATACGGCTGGAATAAGACTCTGCTGATGAACAACTTTTGGTGTTTCCTCACCTGAAGTAAAGAATAGCTCCTTTAGTGAGATTTCTCCAGACCGTGCTGAAAAAGATCAACCCTTAACATTTCTGGAGTAGCAGGATGAGCACAATTCCTTTTTAAACACCTCCATTTGGCGATGAGTTTGCAAGCAAGCAAGTTTGCATGAGTTTATTTATGTATGCATCTCTAAATTCACATAAAAAATATGAACGCGCTGGGCCCTGTGGCACACATTTATCTAATACCTGTAGGGAGTAATTCAGACAGGAAATTAGTGCTTTCTCTTGGGCCTTTCATCCCTCAGCTGACAGTAACACTCTTAATCTCAGATAGAAATAGGTAAATTACAAAAATGACTTGAAGTCATTTTGTGTAACCAACAGCTTCAGTTTTGACCTGTTTTCAGTAAAATGTGTGTTTATTTCTGCTACCCAGCAATAGCTCGCACTGGTAAATTTTGTATTTGCTCTGTAGCTTTTCAGCTACACAATACAACAGGGATCTGATTTGTTCCACTGGTAACCAAAAAATTAATAGCTGACTTGCTATGTGTCAATATTAGACTTGCCTGACATAATCATAGAAAAGAAGTTACTGATTAATAGTCATTTTTCTTCCATATTTACAAAGCATTCCTTAATCATAACCTAATTCTAACATATTTATTCTTTTCATATATTAGAAAAATGAGGCATACATCTGGTGTCCAAAGTATTTGTGTGCTACTTCTGTAGTAGAGTTGAGGTTATATGGTTAGTTCTTAAGTCACGTGCCATTTTCTCTAGTTGCTGATTGGATGCATTTGTGCAGAGGCATTTCCTTAGCTTTTATACAAGCAAAATCAATTTACACAAGTGTGTAGAAACACAGTATAATAAAAACATGAGTCAGCTGAACTAAAGGACTTTCAATATCAGATAAACTATGATTTATTGTTCTTCTAGTAAATTCAAGATACAAAATTCTATTACTTGGAAATTAGAAATAAGATACAGAGCTTTCCAACTGTAATCCTTAATTTTAGATCTGCATGATTTCATCTCTCATCACTAGCTGTGCTTTTCTATTATTCACTGCTGAAGCAAGCCAGCTTTTTTTTTTAAAAAAAATCTGACTCCTAGCTAACTGACTTCTAACAGAAATACTATTTTTGTCCTCCTTGATATCAGTGTTGCAAAAGCCAAAAACCCTTGCTGTGGGTCTCAAAGCATCATTAATGCAGAAAGAGTTATAGATAATTATATTTTATATGACAAGGAAATAGCTTATTTATGTTGAGAAATGAATGCGGATTAAAAAAACGCAGGTCTTTACAATTAATCTAAGCCATGTATTAAGTTTTAGACAAGATGATTTCATGAAGTAAATGCTGTTCCTATATGATTTATACAATTTACCTGCTTAACTTCCAGCAAAACACTCTCCCTGCATGTTTATAATTTTTTTCTTTTTTGAAAGTATGCAGTGCAAGAAACATCAAAATTTCTTACTTAAGTCTGAATGAGATACAGAAAAGAGAATTTGCTTTACTATTTTTCATTTACCTTAGTAAAGTTACTGTTATTATTTCAATTTTGCACTAATCTTTGGTGTGTGAACGCTTCCATAGAAATTACTATTTCCAAAGTTATCTTTATATCCTATTATTTTCGTCTGTTTTGTGGACTTTCACAGAAGCCTAACTTAAAAAGATGTACCTGCAAAGAGGAGTTTAATACGACTCCTGATCAAAATTAAATAGACAACCTGACTGCAAAAACTGTGACTTCTTAGGAAGTCAGTTAAGTATGTGAAAGACATTGGTGGAACCTCTACTCCCTCCCTCAGTTTACACTCACTTCTTGGTGTTTAACAGACATTATCCACACAAAACTCCTAAGATGAAGACCCGTGAGAGAGTCCAGATTTGTCAATGAGGCAACCTAGCCTGCCTGCCTGTTTTCTACCTTGGATGTAATAAAAGCCCAGATGGTAAATATCTTATCTTCCAATGCTATCCCAGACTTCTGCTCCATTTTCCAGCCCTTTTAACTACTCATTCCCCATTCACATCTTATGCATCTGCAATGACAGTCAATGTATTATTTTTTCAAATTATTTTTGTAGCATTGTTATGATGAAATGTAATGCAAAATTTTCTTTAAATTATTGAAAAAAATCCAGAACTTTGCCTGTATTTAAGCATGGAGAACACTATAAATGTTCTGGAACTCACATACTTCCATTTTCCTAAAACATGCTTTAGAGTCTGAGCAAAAATAATGTTATTCTTAAACAAGGGAAATTATTAATTTAATTATTTGCTGCTATCATTTCACTGTAAAGTTTGTTTTCTTCATTTTTGAGAAGAACAGAGGATGAGAAAGACTTCAGTTGTAACACACTCTCACTAGGGATAATGCTATAAATATCCACCAAACAGAAATACAGAAACTTTGCTATTGTTCAAGAAGTTGTCATAAGACATTTAGGTAGCCTTTCCAAAGTTACAGGACCTGACTGCTGCTGCTTTTGAAATGCTCAGTGATGGCCTTTATGCTAGAAGATCAATACAAAACCAGATTATGTCAATGAGAAATATTAAGCTGAAAAAAAAATTACTTGTTACTATAAATATCATAAACCTCTACCTAACAGATTAATCTGGGAATGAGGAGACCTGAAGGGAAACTTGGAAAAGGCTCTGATATGGAGAATGTGTGGCAAGTCAGAGGGGTATTTGAAGGCAAGACTCAAGAATAGACACCTTCTAAGTAACACAAGAAGTCACAGAGCAGACATATAATTCATTGTTTAGTTACTTGAGGCTAATCTAGAGTAACCTAATCAAAGAACAGCAGTGGCTTAAATATTTCATTTGTATTGTTGCTTTTCTATGACTTCACGTATTAGTCTCACTTACTTACTTCACGAGGTTTCATGTTTTCCTTCAGTAATGACTATGAAGGGACATTTACAAGAGCTAATAATAATATATAAGAAGTAATTATAAACATTTATGTTTTACTGTAGGTCAAATATTGACCCCTTCAAATATTTAATATCAAAATTTAAAATGTCTGTCAAGAATTGCAGTCAAAAATTGCTAATGTAAATATCTGGTAACTACTTCAACATTGCTAAAAATGTGCAGATTGCAGTGCAGACTTGTTTAAAAAGTGCTCCTTGTTAACTGAAATGCACTTTTTAGATACCAAGAACAACCCCAGCGACATATGTTTATCATATATAGGTTTAGAGGGTGAGGAGGGGTTGGGTTGGGTTTTTTTCCTGGTTAGTATGAATCCTAGATTAATCTACCAATGTTGATGGGACAATATCAGTGATGTTCTGTGCCCTTCAACTTGGATCTTTGCTGGTAACAAGTCGTTCCTGTCGGCCCAGTGTTAAAAGCCATCAATTACTATTTTTCCTTGGCATTTAGCCTCTGGAGAATAGCTGTCATGCAGAGAGTAATAACGAGGTACCTGTAGTCATAAGTAGCTTTGGAAACACATGGTTAATGTCTGAACTTGGATGTCTCCATTCAGGCTCAAAATGTTCCCAAATCACTTCTAGGTTGCACAGTAGCTGGGTGCATTGCAGAGATCAGAGAGCTGGCTGAACAGCACATTAGTCTGTTGCAGTCCTCCTATCTAATTCGTTCACATGCAGAGGGAAAGAAGAAGAGACAAGAAGGATGCAAAGCAAAGGATGCAAAAATACTCTGCTGAGGAATTGAGTTGGGATCTGTTTAGAAGCTCAAAAATATTCTTGGTCCACTTGCTAAAAGCTGGCACCTCTGTAGCCCTGGTGAAAGCTTGGCTGCCTTCAGTTATTGAACTATGTCATCAACCTGTTAGGTCAGGACAGATTAATTTACTAACAAAATCAAATAGCATGTTTATTTCATACAGCTATTATACAGAAACTGCTTTATATTCACATATATATTTCTCTTTGTTGGTTATAACATACTAAGAAATTCAACGAGTTAAAACCATTGCATGCCAGTCATAAGTAGCTGGCATTCATATAGGTGGAAAACACCCACCTGTGGATATTTCATACCTTCACGGAAACACACGATAAATGATGAAATGCTAAAGCCAATCGTATGCATTCAGAACAATTAAAACACTTGAAGTTTGCTATGCTGTGAAAGGTAAAAAAACACTTGCAAGTAATTTACAGATGGGTGTTAAACACACTCATTCATACAGCCTTCGAGCTCAGATAATTAAAGTAGCAATGTAGGGAATGTTTTCTGGGGAAACTAAGAAAAATTCTTCAAAACAGCATGCAGACTATGTTTTTTTACAGCCCAACATACAAATTCCTGTATTAGCCCTACTAAAAGCATAATAACATCAAGTTTGTGCCTAGGGATTAGTTTCTGGACTAAGCTGCCCAAAACAGTGACTTCAAGGCTCATTTAACACGTCCTCATTGAATATGTTGTATGAATATGTGAATAAATAAATCTTATCATATGGCTGAATAAATGAGTCTTATCATATGGTAAATGCACAAAGTTATCCTTCTTTTTGTACTATTGTTTCTAAGAGACTTAAATGTGTAACAAAACCTTACAAGCTTGACATCCTTCATATGCTAAACTCTGACAGCAGAGATTCTTTAAAAGAATCTCACTCTGGTACTTACATAATATAACTTACTTCAAGACATCTGGAATTGGTGCTTTTCTTAAAGAGCACTGATAAGCGTTTGGATGAATGAATCACTCCACTTTATCATAATTAATTTTGGTAATGCGTGGAGAAGTTACATACAACTTTATGTCATCTGGCCATCAGATTAGGCTAATATTTTTAATTGTTAAAGTTTTAATAACATTCAGAAGTTTTACTCTATTTACAAGATTACTAGAGGGTTTTCCATATTATCTCTTCTAAGAGGCATATATGAACGTAGAGCTTTTAAAAGTTTACAGACAGTAGTTCAAAATTGCCATCCAGGGATAATTAACTGAACTTTGGAATGTGCACTTGTACCTCAAACACCAAGCTATTGTGTGGGAGCGTTCTTGATTTCCTTGGGTCACCACTGCAGCCTCTGTTTAAGTCAGCCAGATAATAGAAGTATTTCCAGTTGATTTTTGTCTGATTTGGATCAGGATCTGAATGTCCTGACTGCAAATTTTCAGTTAAAATGATTAATTCACTTATAAGGAAATTCACTCATACTCAGTTAGTTTTACACTCATTTACAACCGTAAGTACTACAGAATGAGTATTCTCTTTAAAGCATAAATAAAAAGAGAAACCACTGAGCCTATTTCTGACCTGTGGTTGTCTTTTTAAGGGTTACAGCCTGTCCAGTCTGTGATTTTTTTGAAAGCAATTTTATTTTAGTTTTCTTCGTAGCACTTTGTGACTCCCTATCAAATATTTCATTAAAAATTTAGACATTTCACCATTCAATTAATTTTTTTTTATTCAAGCATTAATTTATAAATATGGCCTCATCTAAATTCAGGTGGAAAAAAAGCTGAGTGCAAACCAAAACATCAATTTGCTTCTGTTATCAAGCAGAAATATCATAAAACGTTGCAAGGGCAGACTCTCGTGGATTTTGCTTATTCTCCTGTTGTTCTTTGTGGCCAGTATTTAGCAGCCTTTGAAAAATGAGGGAAGATATCTGGTTCCCCAGATGTCTTGTGGCATTTTGTCTCTTAGTTGTGATTCCCTGGACATCTCTTGATGTTTTCTGGTCTGTGACTAGCCAACTGGCCATAGACTGAGTAATACTGTTTCAGATGCTTTGGATTTTCCAGTCTCCCTTTAACATTTTTACTTCTGTATAACTGACTTCCTTTGCTTCAGATGTGAAGATCTTTTATCTAGATGTAGAGCAGACAGCATACAGTCCCAGGTGGCAAGCTATTAACATTTTTTCTTACTTTTTTTTTTCTTTTTCTCTTCCTTTAATTTTTGCCCTCAGAGGGCGAAGACACTAGTTGCCAGGATAGCATCCGAATCCCATGTATCCTTTAAGCTTATTAGTTAATTCATTCAATTTTTTCTATTTCCCAGTGAAGTGTCTCAACAATGTCCATGTATTGCAACTATTCTACAGCAACTTCCATAGCCCCAGCCTTTCTACTACTTACTTTTGTCTAAACAGCACATATTCCATATAGTTGTGAGGCTTTATTTGCCTCAAAAAAAAATCGTAAGTAGAAGGATGGAGACAAAAGAAAGTAGAAACAGAAAAAATATCTTTATCCACTTGTATGTCTTATTCAGGCAGCACAAGGTAGCAAATTAATCTCATGAACTGCCAGGGCTGAATGTGGTAAAAAATAAAAATCCCATTATAGGGGACAAATTAATGTTATTTAAAGCAAGGTACCAAAAATGTAGAAGGAAATTAGGAAAGTCAGTCACATGTAAAGTAACCAGCTGAGGTTAATCACAAGTAAACTCCACAATTTTAATTTCAGCACACTCTGAAGAAGATTTTGAGAAAAAAAAAAAATCAGAAGAAACATACACTTAAAATTACATATTTTTCACATGAATCTTTTAAAAAATTATCTATATGCTGGTCATGAAAAGCAAGCACATACTCATATTTCTGAAGAGGGTTTGCAAAATAAAAAATTGCTGATTTTTAAGAAAAATTAATTTGACGTACACCAAATGTAAAATAAAAATCAACTACTATAAACAAGGCATGTCCATTATCAGATGTATTATACTTCTGAGCCCTTAGAAAGCTTACCAGTTTACCAAGACAAAACCAGGTAAGGATTAAAGCACTCCCATTTACTTTAGTCCTAACAACCAAATTATGTAAGTAAATGCATTGCTTTATTTATTTATTGACAGGCTGAGAGAGTTGGAGCTGTTCAGCCTGGAAAAGAGAAGGCTCCAGGAAGACCTTATAGCAGCCTTTCAGTACCTACAGGGGGCCTACAGGAAAGATGGGGAGAAACTCTTTAGCAGGGCCTGTTGTGATAGGACAAGGAGTAACAGTTTTAAAATAGAGGGAGGTAGATTCAGATTGGATACTAGGAAAAAAATTTTTAAATGAGGGTGGTGGAACACTGGAACGGATTTCCCAGAGAGGTGGTGGATGCCCCATCCCTGTAAACATTCAAGGCCAGGCTGTACGGAGCTCTAAGCAACCTCGTATAGTTGGAGATGTCCCTGCTCCATGCAGGAGAGTTGGACAAGATTACATGTAAAGGTCCCTTCCAACCCTAACTATTCTATGATGCTATGATTCAGCAGTATCCAGTACCCATTCCAATATGATCAAATACAGGATTAGCATCTGCTTAAAAGATTTCAGTGTCATCAGCACCAATACGCACAATTAAATCAGATTACTGTTTTTATATTATGGTCCTGTCTATTAAAAATATAGTCCAATGATATGCCTAAGTTTGTAGAGCTACAGTGGAAAACTGGAAACTGCAAGTGCAGTTGATACTGCCTTCCTAGTCCATAAATTGCTGAAAAAATGTTTAGATGCTGACATTTCCTTATTGCTGGAGAAATATTCCCAAACTCATGCATCATGTTCTCCTTTTCTTTTACAGTGGTTTTCAGCAGATATTTTTTTAACATGTTATAGTATTAATTTGTGGAAACTCTTTGAATCTCTAGATGGCACCAACACGTGTAGGTCTGTGTCTGCTCATATATACAGGTAGAAGAAGTAGAAAACTATGATAAGTAAGTATTGAAATTTTTTTGTTTGTTTCCAATGTGATATTAGCAGACAAAATTTATGACGTTATGCAATAAATAAAATTTTAGGATATTTCTTTCTGAAAATGTTTTAATATTCTTTATTGAAAATATACCACAGAAAAACTTCAGTACTGAACTTAAAACTTTAACAAAATAGTAAGAGGACAGTAATAACAGTAATATGCCAGGATGTGCGGCAATTTGTCATTATAAGGTGCTAATATTAAAAATGTAGTTCCAACAAAGTAAATATGAGCAGCTGAAATGGTTTCATCTCAATCATATGTCAAGATAAAGAATATGCTTTAGGTGACTTTTTTTTTCCCCTCTCTCTCAATCTTCCCCCTTTCCTGACTCTCAGTTTCTTTCCCCCTTTACTCCTGTTACCTTTCTGTCCTACAAGGAAGCTATCATTTTTCAAAATCAGGTTTATTAGAAGTATTAATCCTTACAGATGTCCAAGTGTATTAGAGTCATGAGTGCATTTCTGAGTCGTTAGTAGGATAAGTCATTAACGGTTAACAAGTGGTCAGGGAAAGTGAGTAGCAAAGTGTTACAAGAAGACAACATTTTAAAAAGAAGAATGAAAAAAATATTATTCTGAACAGTATGGCACACGTTAAAGGTGACAGTTAACTGTGGAGGGTGACAGGGAAAATACAAAACAGAGAATCAAGACAAAGAATGGAGCGAGATGGGAAAAAAAGTAAGTCAGGAAGATATAGAAGGATGCAGTAAATTCATTGTTTTGAAGGACAGCAATTTTAAACTAGCTTCTGAAATGAATAGAAATCCAGTCAAAGGGATAATGGATGAAGGTGAAAGATTCCTATCTCCTAAAGCATAAGAATATTGTGGTCACAAATGAAGTTCAAGAAGTATAAAGATCATGAATATTGAAATTATAATAGCTGACATGGGACACAATAAAGTATGCTAAATACAGATTTCTAAGGTGACAATGTAAAAGATAGCTGTAAGTCAAATGTGTAGGCAGAGTTTGCTGATCCCAAGTATTTAGAGCAATATAATATTTTTATCAAATTAAAGAAAAACAAAAAAATATATAAAAATAATATTCCATGAAAGTGTAGAATATAGAGTTAAACAAAAAACTTTCAGAGCATTATGGTAAAAACACAGCAGCACATAGAGCTCCAGATAATTTACTTTCGATGATTTTCTGCAAAGAGAGAACTTGAACATTTTTGGTGGGGTTTTTTTTGTTTGTTCTATTTTGTTTTATTTTCTTAATTATTACAAAAAGCAGGTGTTATAGGAGCTTTTGTAAAGCATTATAAGTTGGAAAAATTGTTAAGTTTTATTTCTGCAAGAGAAAATCTTTATATGCATAAGGCTAGTATTTCAGCACAGAAGGATTTATTCTTGTAATTTTCACGGTGGCACTCTATTAATAAGATGAAATCACTGAAGTATATTAAGCACTGTAAAGAATGCGTTTAGAAAAGTTGTAGATTCCTAAGTCAAATGTATATTTATATAACTGTAGAAAGTACTAGATTAGGAAAAAACTCCTGTTAATGAAACACTCAGCTACACATTCAGATAAAGGGCATAGAATGAAACCAGGACTCTTCATTTGTAAAGGGTTTGGGGATTTGTCCTGGCAAGTGTAGCAATATTTTCCTTCATTTGACACAACGTGTTTGTTGCTGCAAAGAGGAGCACTTGCAAGTTCTCGTCTTTGTATTTATCCACTAAACTTAAATGGTTAATCCAAAACTTACTCTGAAGAACCAGGATTGCAGTTTTTCTCTCTGTAACAATCCCTTTCAGCTAGTAGGAGCTCCACCTGTATATTATTTTCCTACAAGATTCTGCTTTCATATTTTTTTTAATTTTAGAAATTTGTTAGTCTACTGTAACTAACTTTTACATTTTTCATCTCTTACAGCACTTACTGTATTTCATGGCCCTGAACTACTGATAAGCACAAAATGCACTCACAAGCTGCCCTGTTCTATAGAATTTCTTTTCTTGGAGCAGTGGTGGTTGCACCTCTACCCTGCAGATGCTGCTGCTGATCAGCTCAGTACTGAGTGGATAATAGAGATGGATAATTTGTGCAGCTCTTCAGTGATCTGGACAGCCTGCAGTGACAGAGTGCTCGTGTGAGTGACATTCAAGAGACGTCTTACAGATCCTGATCTTGCTGGACAAAAATGCCAGAGAGAACCTGGGGAGAGGATGCTGCAGCAACGTACCATCCAGGCACATAGCAAAACTTTTTTTGTGAGCTTGAGCAATGTTTGACTTCTTCCTTTAAAAGCCCTGAAGAAGACTGCCACCACAAATCCATCATTTAAAAACTCTCTTCCAACATTGTCACAGAGGTTTCCAAATGTGTCTCCTTGGGCAGAGTCAGAACCTCCTACCAGCAGGCTGGGGAATGCACATAAATCATCAGACTTTTTTATTAGATGCCCCTCTGTGCTACTTATGGGTCCATTCATAGGCTTCTGGATTGCCTTAAAGATTATATTACCTAGGATTTCAGAAAAAAAATGAGACCCTAGTGTAGTTCAGGACAGCTATAGATCAGCATGTACTTCCAAGTATGTTTGTGTGTCAGGAAACAGATATGCTTAATAAGAGTGTCAACAACTAAAGCAAAGTCTTCATGAATTATGGTAGGGAGCTCTGAAATCCTAAACTGAAACAAAGTCCAAAAGATTTTAGTATTATCATAACAATTATTTTAAGAATGTTGTGTGGAAAGGCCAGTTGTAATGAATACCTAGAATCTGTAGATGACTTCCAAGATCACTGCTCCTGATGATGAAATCATAGTTACACAGACCATGGTAAATTCATTCAAATATACAGCTAAATACTTCGTCACATCACAGGAAAACTGGAAAACAAATTACAAATTGGAAGAATGTCCTGTGGAAATAAACAATGACATTTATAATGCCAGGTACTCAATTAGAAATAAGCTGTAGTCAGAATTTATAGAAAATTGTTTATTTGAGAAAAGTAATATTAATATGGAATTATCAGATTCAGATGACAACATATTATTCAAATATTGAAGAAATTCACTTCAGCATTTCCAGAGCAAAATGTATGTGTTTTTACCTTAGAAGAGATTCTCAGAGTAAATTAGGTACTTTTCAAAAATCAGCTAGTTCAGTCCCTTGACTTAGATCTGTTTTAGAATAAAGTCATGAAATGCACTCTTCTTCCTACCTTTCATTTGAATGATCTTTTAATAAGTCTACTTGGTCTTACTGTTTCAACCTCTCTCTGCCTTCTCTTAAAACAGTTCTACAGTTCTATTTTTTCTGAATAACTTTATATTATGTTTGGCTATAAGGAGTAAAGAGAAAGAGAAAGAAAAAGAAAGAAGAAAGAAAGAGAAAAAGAGAGAAAGAAAGAAGGAAAGAAAGAAAGAGAGAGAAATAAAGAGAGAAAGGAAAGAGAAAAAAAGCTGCAAGGGCAAGGTGCAGTCGGAGGAAAAAGAAGCTTCCCCAGAACCCCGAGGTGCCCCTGTAGAACCACTTTGCCGCTCTGCAGACTGAAAAACTAAGACCCAGCACCTTGGGGGAGGCACTGGAGCTTATGGGTCAAGATTAGAGGACGGGGACAGACAGGGGATGTTACGGTGGGGGTCTGTTACAGGCCGCCTGGCCAGGAGGACAGAGCAGACGAAGCGCTCTACAGCCAGATAGGAGCAGCCTCACAGTCACAAGCCCTGGTCCTGATGAGGGACTTCAACCACCCTGACATCTGTTGGAGAGACAACACGGCAGGGCACAGGCAGTCCACATGCGTGGACGACAACTTCCTCCTGCAGGCGATAGAGGAGCCAACAAGGAGGGGTGCCATGCTCAATCTTGTGCTCACCAACAGGGAGGGACTGGTGGGGGATGTGAAACTGAAGGACAGCCTTGGCTGCAGTGACCATGACACAGTGGAGTTCAAGATCAACGGAACAGTGACAAAACTACACGGCAAGCTCTCTGCCCTAGACTTCAAGAAGGCAGACTTCAGCCTTTTCAGGGACCTGATGGGCAAAGTGCCATGGGAGGCGGCCCTGGAGGGAAGAGGGGCCCAGGAAAGTTGGTGCACATTCAAGGAGCACCTCCTCCAAGCTCAGCAGAGGTGCATCCTGATGAAGAACAGGTGGGGCAAAAAGGCCAGGAGGCCTGCGTGGATGAGCAAGGAGGTCCTGGACCAACTGAAAGTGAAGAGGAAAGCCTACAGAGGGTGGAAGCGGAGACAGGTACCCCGGGAGGACTACAAAGAGGCTGTGTGAGTGGCCAGGGATTGGGTGAGGAAGGCTAAAGCCCTGACGGAATTGAATCTGGCCAGGGATATAAGAAGCAACAAGAAAAGCTTCTGTAGGTATGTAGGGGACAAAAGAAAGTCCAAGGAGAATGTAGGCCCGCTCCGGAAGGAAACCGGTGTCCTGGTTACCTGGGACAGAGAGAAGGCTGAGGTACTCAATTACTTTTTTGCCTCAGTCTTCACTGATAAGGGCTCTTGTCTTACCACCCAAGCTGTGGAAGGCACAAGCAGGGACTGCGAGGACAAAGAACCACCCACTGTACTTGAAGAGCAGGTTCGAGAACATCTGAGGAACCTGAAGGTGCACAAGCCCATGGGACCTGATGAGATCCATCCGCAGGTCCTGAGGGAACTGGCGGATGAAGTTGCCAAGCCACTAGCCATCATATTCGGGAAGTCATGGCGGTCTGGTGAGGTTCCCGATGACTGCAAAAGAGGGAACATAACTCCTATTTTTAAAAAGGGGAACAAGGAGGACCCAGGCAACTACAGGCCAGTCAGCCTCACCTGTGTGCCTGGCAAGGGGATGGAGCAGATTCTCCTGGAAACCATGCCAAAGGCACATGGAGAGCAAGGAGGTGGTTGGTGAGAGCCAACATGGCTTCACCAAGGGCAGATCATGCCTGACCAATTTGGTGGCCTTCTATGACGGGGTGACAGCATTGGTGGACAAGGGACGAGCAATGGATATCATCTACCTGGACTTGTGCAAAGCTTTTGACACTGTCCCGCACGACATCCTTCTCTCTAAACTGGAGAGGCATGGGTTTGACAGACAGACCACTTGGTAGATAAGGAGTTGGCTGGATGGCCGCACTCAGAGAGTAGTAGTCAATGGCTCGATGTCCAAGTGGAGACCCGTCACGAGTGGTGTCCCTCAGAGGTCCGTGTTGGGACTGGCCCTGTTCAACATCTTTGTCAGCGACATGGACAGTGGAATAGAGTGCACCCTCAGCAAGTTCGCCGACAACACCAAGCTGTGTGGTGCCGTCGACACACTGGAGGGGAGGGATGCCATCCAGAGGGACCTTGACAGGCTGGAGAGGTGGGCCCGTGCCAGCCTCATGAAGTTCAACCAGGCCAAGTGCAAGGTCCTGCACCTGGGTCGTGGGAATCCCAGGCACAAATACAGGCTGGGCGGAGAATGGATCGAGAGCAGCCCTGAGGAGGAAGACTTGGGAGTGCTGGTGAACGAGAAGCTCAGCATGAGTCAGCAATGTGCTCTTGTGGCCCAGAAGGCCAACCGCATCCTGTGCTGCATCAAGAGGAGCATGGCCAGCAGGTCGAGGGAGGTGATTCTGCCCCTCTACTCTGCCCTGGTGAGACCCCACCTGGAGTACTGTGTCCAGTTCTGGAGCCCCCAACAGAAGAAGGACATGGACCAATTGGAGAAGTTCCAGAGGAGGGCCACAAAGATGATCAGAGGGCTGGAGCACCTCTCCTATGAAGAAAGGCTGAGAGAGTTGGGGCTGTTCAGCCTGGAGAAGAGGAGGCTCTGGGGAGACCTGATAGCGGTCTTCCAGTACCTCAAGGGGGCCCACAAGAAAGGCTGTTCAGTAGGGCCTGTTGTGATAGGACGAGGGGTAGTGGTTTTAAAGTAGAGGGAGGTAGATTTAGATTGGATATTAGGAGGAAATCTTTTACGATGCGAGTTGTAGATCACTGGAACAGGTTGCCCAGAGAGGTGGTGGAAGCCCCATCCCTGGAAACGTTCAAGGCCAGGCTGGAAGAGGCTCTGAGCAACCTGATCTAGTTGCTTCTTGCAGGGGGGTTGGACTAGATGACCTTTGAAGGTGACTTCTAACTGTAATCATTCTATGATTCTATGAAAATAAAATAAAGAAAAAAAAAAGAAAAGAAAAGCAAAGTAAAGCAAAGCAAAGTAAAGCAAAGCAAAGCCAGGCAAGGAGAAGAGAGGAGAAGAGAGGAGAGGAGAGGAGAGGAGAGGAGAGGAGAGGAGAGGAGAGGAG
>JAAGAY010135005.1:0-25046 GCA_011801015.1 Ardeotis arabs
CTTTATATGTAATTTATTCTTTTTAATCAAAGCTGAAAACTGCACCATATATCTTAACATAATTTAAAAATTCAGTATTTAATTTCAGACAGCAGTGGCATAACTAAAGAAGAACTTCTGCTTATATAAGTAAACCTACTTTACAATATGTTTATTTTAAAAGGAATACGCTTGCTCCTCTAAGCACTCTTGAAATCCAAGGCAAGGACAAAATTAGTGAAATACACTACCTCTTGTATCTGGATTTATCCATGATGTTGCACAATGAATTTTTAATGGACAGCCATTGAAAACCTTTGAAAAGCAAGCACCCATCTGTAGAAGTAAAAACAATTAAAAATATACATATGAAAAATTAAAATGCGATATTTCCAACAGGAATATTTTTACGTAAAGCAGTAACAAAAGGTTAAGAGTAGTTCCATTTGCCATGTGGAAAATAAGCTCAGCCAGACAACAAGTTGTCAAATGGATTTTTTTTTTTTTTAAGAGTGATTTTTCCTTTGTGCCTAAGACCTTTCTGAACAAACATACCAGAACTAGCATTTCAGAATTAGCTCTTAATTTAACAGTCTAAGCACATACTTACTACAAAGGTGACAAACATGAAAAAGGCTGTTGAATTTTATGACTTTAGAAAGCCTCAGAGAAACTTTATTCTTGCCATATTTCACATGTTTAAAGTAAAACTCTAGGTCATGCAACAATCAAAATTTTAGTCTCAGATTAATTGTTTTGAATTAACTCATTTTCAATATTGATTGCTTCCCAAAGGGAAACCTCTGGTAGAAGATCCCACTCCTTGTTCACCATAACCCCGATAAATTTAGTTTTTCTATAAGCAACTGTCTTGCATAGTTATCAATTTTTCTCCATCTTCCCCCTAGTGAAATGCAAGCATTGGCAGGTATGTAAGAATACTTAGTAAATTTGCTTCAAGATGACAGAAAAGCAAAAGGCAGGGCTTCCTCCTTCCCCCTCAGACCTCAACATAACAATTATCCATCCTATTTTGTTAAGAGACAGAATTGATTGATAATACTGTAGATTAAAAGGAATGATACAGTAGTAAACAACAGTTAATAAAGTGAAAAGTTATTGTTTATCAAATGATGGTCAAACATTAAGAACCAGCCATAGGTAAGGGTCTCCCATCCTGAATATAATAAGCAGGTATCACCTGTACGCAAAGCTACATACTGTGTTATACAACTACAGAATGGCAATATTTTCACTTTGTAGTAATACTTCATGAATTATTATCGATCTATAAACTGAATGAAGCAAATAGCTCCTGTGTTAACATTTGGACAATTTCTTTTTGTTAACCTGTTGCTGAATAAGAAAGTCTGCACATATTTCAGTCACTTCTGAACATAGTTTAGTTTAGTAAGAAAAGAAAAATAACTTCATAATTAACCCTTTAAAATGAAAAGTAGCAGAAATTAAACCCTTCTTTGTGCTTTGGACATTTCTCACTCTCGCGTCACTATAACGAAGTCCATGAGTTTGTCCCTATATACTTGTGTGAGGGAAGAATCAAATTTATTAAGGTAATCAGCAAAACGTGAAAGACCCCACTGCACAAAGATAAGGAGAAAGATTTCAGCACTGCTAGTACCATTGCAGAAGTCTGAGTACCAAGGCTGTTTGCTAGACAAGGAGATGACCCTTCTGCAGGCATAAGAACAGAAGTAGGAGGAAAAATATACGTGAGGTAGGAATATGAGAAAATACTGACACAGAGCGACCTCAAGGTACTGAGAGCTTCAGTGTTGTCAAATCCCTTGGCAGCAAGGAGTTTGAAGGAGGCATGATATCAAGAAAAATAATAAAGGAAGTTTTTCAGCAGTTTTACAGAAGCCTCTTCCCAGGTGCACAGGGCACACAACAGAAAGGCACCCAACAGAAAACAGACCAGATGACACTCAAAGCACTGATCTAAAACATCAATAAGTGCTTCTGCTGCTCCTGTAACCAACTACACAGTCTTCCTTGACCATTTCCAAGCACTGAAGAGATGCTGCACAGTGGAGAGAAGCTGTGCTCACTGTTTAGACCTAGTTGAGCTCTGCAGTGATAAGTTGGGTAAGAAAGGAGGAGACGGAAATCAGAAGAGACTAGTCATTTTCCTCTGGTCATTCTCAGCCCTAATCTCCAGGAAGCCTGCAGACCCAAGATACTGCTGCAAATGCCTCAGAAGGGTAAACAGAACCTGAGGGTATAATCTCTAAATATTAAACAAATCTCAAGGATAAAGCTGAGAATCAGACAAATTATTAAACTGAGTTGCTAGTGGGGGGAAAAAAAAAACCCCACAAACATGAAATAAAAGGCTGAAGTAAGGCTGCTTGATCTGACTGCTGCCATGGAGGCATTTAAGCCTCAGGGGAATTTCAGCAGCCAGGGCATTCTCTCACTGGTAGGATCAAACAGGACTCCCCGTGCTGCAAGCCACCTAAAACAGCACAGAAGAACACACTACCAGACTGAGTTATTAAGAAAGTTGAACAAAACCTCCAGAGTCACAGTCAACCATGCATAGATATAATTTTAAACAGAGCTGCAGAACATCTAACTATTTTAGAGGACAGTGAGAACACAAAACACTTTTTACCACTTGACCACTTAGGAACCACCAAAAAAAAAAAAAAAAACCCACCACCCAAAGAAGGAAGAATCAAAACAGCAATGTACCACAGAAAAACAGAAGAGATCGAAATATTGTCAAAGTTTTACTTGCAGTAGCATGGTATTTCTTAAACAAGACTCTCTGGTCATGTTAGGATGCAAAACATGCTACACAATAAAGTAAAAAGCCCAGTAAACTCAATGACCAGGGAGAAAAAAAGCCCTCCCTTACCCAAATTTTAATGATTTGGCAACTGATGGAGATGTCAGGCAGAGAGGAATATGCAGGTGCCAAATCAGTCTTCAACACTTAACAGCAAGGTTAGAAAGTTTGTTATACATAAAAGGTGGGGTGTGATAAGGGAAGAGGGAGAGAGGGGAAAGAGTTTCTAACCGGAGGACCAGCACAACCAGAGAATTATTGCACGACAAAGATGCATGAACATGCAGAGAGCAGTCAGTACCCAAAAATTCATTTGATCAGCTTCAGAAGTTTCCCTGTTTTAGTCAGTCCCTTTTTATAGCTTCATTATATTAGCAACTCACGGTCATTCTCTAATGTTCTGCCCCCGAAGTTTGTGGCAAAAGTTCAACACACGACTTCACTTTGAGCTATTCTATTTTCTACTCCTTCTCATTCTAGTCACTGAATCCATCTTATTTCCCCCTCCCCATTAACAATTCAGTTCTTTTAAATGCTAGGAGCGCTTCCAAATTTCTGTCATCCACTAGTTTAAAGTACACACTCCTAGGCCATGCATTTAGTTTAGTATTTAGTTTATTAAAACAGTATTGATCTCAATAAATGATGCTGAATATATCAAGAATTCAGAGCTCTGGAACAATCCTGTGCATTTATGCAAGAGATAATGCTTCTGTTCCTTAGAACCATAACATCTACCTTAACCTGTCCTGCTTCTCTAAAATGGGTACAAAGTAAAAAATAACATCATTTGCACTTACACAGCCTTGTAGCAAGTTTATTTTTCTTATCTAAAGATGAGAAACTGATCTGGCTCAGGAATAATGTAGCAAAAAGGTTAGTTTAAAATCAGATGAATCTCCCACTTGGTGCACAGCACAACTACATGAATGAATGCTCCAGCACACCAGGATGAGAGTGGTGAGGGCAAAAACAAACGGTCAAGAAGAAGGAAAAACTGGCTCTTCTGTTCACAGTGCTGGCTAAAAGCACAGTGACAAGTTGGCGCAGATATTACAATGAAATTCTAGTTCTACGTTATGAAGGTGCACATAGATGTCTGTAACAGTTATTTCCAGCCCTAAGGTATCTGTGAATTTTGTCTTCAGAAGTTTTGAAACCTAGAGCTTCATAGTGTAAACTTTGAGCTATTTGCAACTCCTGAGGAGCATCAGCTCCTCAGATCAGTAAGTACCTTCAGTACACTGAAAGTATTTCTGTGACATTAGTCACAGAACTTTCATTTACTTTTTAATGAAGCAAGTAAACAAAAAACCTTCCAAAATTTACTTCAAGAGCACAAAATCAAAGGTGATTTCTGAAATACCGTACTTGTGGCTTAAAATTTCTAAGGGACACTGGCTTTCATAATTAAAAAAAAATTACTACAAACATTCATAAAATGTATTCTCTCAGCTTTAGTAAGAAAATATGTCCTGCTTCCAACATGTATTCATATGACTCAGTAATACTCACGTGTACTTTCGGTGTGGGAGGAAGGCCATTACTAATTGGTTTCTAGAAAATACAAGTTAAAAAGTATGTTTACACTCACATGCGCATATATGCATGAACAAGCATACTCTCTCTCCCCACGCTACAGCATAACCAAAATACAAGTCCAAAAAACTTTTTTTTTACAATGCTCTTAAAAGTACTTGATAAATAACTGAACATAATTGTATTAGGAAAAAATAAAAAGCCAATACTTATGTCTACGTAAGAAATAGACACAAAACTCTCCCTTCAGATTTTTTAAGACAATACAGTTGTGTTGTATATTTCTACACTACACTAAATGGAAGGCACTAGGCACCTACTGGGACAACCTCACAAAACACACAGGCTACTGAGAGGAAGATTATCTCCATCTCTGCTGAAACCAGGACAGTATCCACCCCTTATTCCATACCATTTACGTCATGCTTTTACAGGAAGATATGCTTTTTATATACAGATATCGTTCACTCAATCTATGAGCTATCTCTCCAAAGTCTGTTGAGTTGAAGATGTTGATCTTGAAGTTGTTGGGCATCAGTTCTGGTTCCATCCCAACTGATGTAGGGAGGCCCCTTCGTGCCCCGCGATGCGCACGAAAAAGACTGTGGTGGTTTAGCCCTCGTCACCACACAGTTTCTCACTCACCCTCCACCGACCCAGCAGGACGGGGAAGAGAAACTGGGGAGAAAGGAAAATTCGTGGATTGAGATAAAGATAGTTTACTAAAATAGCAAAGGAAAACTACAATAATAACAGAATATAAGAATATTAATATATACAAAATGAACAATGTACGATTTTCTCACCACCCGATGTCCGAATGACTGATACAGCCTGTCCCAAGCAGCGATCACGGAAACAAAAATCGAGCAGCAAGCAACAGGTGGGAGAGCGAGCCAGCAAGGTAGAGGGAACGATGCCAGCAAGCAAGAGATGGGAGGGTGGAATATGGATGCAAAGGGTGCCTGAATGGATGCCTCCTCCCATGGACAACCCCCACTTATATACTGAGCATGACGTTTATGGCATGGAATACTCTCTTTGGCCAGTTTGGGTCAATTTTTCTGTCTGTCTTTCTCCCAGCTTCCCACATCTGCACGTTAATGAGACTTTAACATGACTTGGAAAGTCAGACAGCGTCCTTGGTCTTATTAACAACAACTTGTATCATCAGAGTGTTTTTATCAACATTCTTCACATACAAAATCCAAAACACACCAGCTACTAAGAGGAAAATTAACTCCACCTCTACTGAAACCAGGACAGTGTCCAATGCTACAACTATTCCATGACTCTGTGATTCTGTGTACTAGATCTGAAAGCCATGGCTGAGCTTCGGCTACAGTCCCATTTTTAAGCATGAGGTTAGGCTAGAAACCACATGTCTCTATTGACCACACACCACAAACTACCAGTAACATTTTCTTTTGTTAAAACCTCTACTATGGTTCCCTAATATCTCCTCATTGAATGTCTGCATAGCCTATCGCACAGCATTTTCACATTACAATGATGCCTGAAAGAATGTCATATTCAGCAATACAAAGCTTAGGCAATATTACTGAACAATTGAACAATTGCTATATTACAAACAGCATTAAACTCTATCAGTCAGTACTAGACTCACTTTCCTGTATCAGTATCAATTTCTCCTAGTAAAAATATGCTTCTGAAGAAATGTATTTTACAGGTAACACAGGAAACCTCAAATACACAATTTCAAATGCCAAGTTCAAAGTAAATCAGGAAATCATACTTTCCAAAGTACTGTCACTATTACTGGCACTTCCTTAAAACAAAACAAAACCACACACAATGCTTCTGCTCTATGTGCTCTTCACTCCTCTCAGAAGAGTGACATTTCCAATCTCGTCCTTAGAAGAAACTCCCAAAGACTGTAGTTTCATGTTACATTTAATTTGATCTAACTACAGATGTCCCACGCTCTCCTATCTCACATTCCCACTTTTGCTTTTGCATCACAATAATAGACAAGTCTGGTGCTTTTATGGAAAAGCTCACTTGGAAGAGGAGAAAGGGATGCAGGAATATACCGTTTCCTTAGCTCACAGATTGATCAAATTACACGTGGTGTAAATCTACGTTCTCTTCACGAGTGCAACTTCATATGAGCATATGTAGCTCAAGTCTGACACTAAACCCAAGCTGCTAAACCTTGAAACATGGAGCTCCAGAGGCCAGCAGGCAAACAGCTTGCATATCTGGACCCTCAATCTGCATTTCTCCATCTTCCTTCCTCTGAACACCAAAAAGCCTGTATACTACATCTAGGATAGGAGGGGGACTCACTTGGGAACAGTGCTGATTCAGCTCCTTCCTCAGGACCAGCCAAATCCTCCAGCAAGCCACCAGGTGGCAGCGTATTCCTTTATTTCCTCATTTGCTTAAATAGTCATTGCTTAGTACAACACATTGTATCTCTCTTGCAGGATCGCACTCTCATTACATCTCTCAAGTATGTGAATACAAGCAAGTAAATCTTGTATATCCATGATTATGTTATTTCCTAATGAAAATTAAATACTGACTCAAACTTCAGCTTAAGACTGTATCATAACTAGATGATCTCACTGAACTGTGCCTTGATTAAAAGTGAAGATGCCATCCAACAAAATTTCTCTACTAAAGGGTACGTTTGCTCATTGCACGCGTGACATAGTTGACACAACTTTAAAATAACACCCAGAAGCTTAAATACCTACCAATATTTCCTTCTTTTCTTTCCGTGAAAAATTAGTGTCTCTAGCTTCATTCTGTTGATGTGGTGATCCCTCTCTTTCACCATTTAATTGTACAGAAGTGACTCCATTACCTAAAAAGATTAATATTTAAAAATGTGATAATCTACCTTCAACTCAAAGACTACTCTAGCCTAAAAACAATTTTGAAGGGTCAAAATTTCCACTTATGTCAGAACATATTCCAATACCCTAATTTATTTCTAAAGCATACATGTTCCTACATGTGCACATATAACCATCTATAGAACCACATTCAATCTCAGTCCACGGCTTTTGGTAATTATTGTAACAAATCTAATGTGGGCATAGAAAGGGATGGTTATGAGGAAAAATATATTTAACATATTGTCGTAGTTCAGCCCCGATCGGGACCAGACTACGCAGTCTCTCTCTCACTCCCCCCCACCCTCCAGTGGGACAGAAGGGAGAATTAGTAAACAAAAAAAAAAAACCAGCAAAAACACATGGGTTGAGATGGAACAAAAATTAAAAATAAATTTAACAGCAATAACAGAAGAAAACAAAACAGCAATGGAAAACAAATACAGTATAATGGCTTACAACAAATCTCCACACCCAGTTTCTTCCAAGTAGCAGGAGGCTCCTCAGCACCCTCCTCACTTATATACTGAGCATGATGTCAGGTGGGATGGAATAGCCCTTTGGCTAATTTGGGTAAATTAACGCCAGCTGTTAGCTAATTAGTTAACTATCCCAGCTGGGTGCCCCAGCCATAGGGGCCACCAGCTCCAGCTCTCCACCCAGCTCAGGTGAATATTAACTCTGTCCTAGCCAGAACCAGGACAGATATCTAAAGAAAAAATTGGCTATAGCTAACACTTCAGTTATCGACTCTTTATAAATATCCTTGAGGCATTTATTAGCACTGGATGCTTAAGTGTTACAGTCAAATCTGTAACACATCAACTGCAGTACTAAATACGTAGCAAGGAAGACCTAGTAAGATATCAATTAAGAGTCAGACATTAAGCTTGTTTAAAACTAGTTAGTCCAGGACAACTCTCAAAGCATCAGACTTTAACAAAAGCATAAAAGAGACAGTAAACAAACACAATTACCTGCTATACTACCCCATTGAGTTCATTACATATAAAATCAATCTTTGAAAGCAAAACTCTGTTCTTGACATGTCAAATAACAACAACAGCTGACACACAGGGCCAGAATCTGAAACCTACATACAGGAAAACTGTTTTATTCCCTGTGACAATCCTGATACACTACATTATAAGCCTCTTGCTTACAAAAGCAATTGTGTCACCAACAGCATCAGCAGGAATCGTATCAATGACTTTACGTGAAGGTATATTTGACCGTTAACAGTTTAAGCACATTTTCTTCATGCATTTTGGCCTTCATGCACTTTCTGCTACTTGCCCAACACAGAAAAATTACCACAGTGTGTTTTAATACGTGCATAGGTGAGGATGTAGAAATAAAATCACATCAGTTTAAGAAATACTTGTATACTTCTTGGTGTCACTCTGATTACCTAAAGCATTGGATTTCTGTGGAGGTAACCGAGGAGGTGGTGGTCTGGGTGGAACCTGAGATGCAGATTTTGCTGAACTCTCTGATGTTGGGCATCTCTTGATTGTCCCTTGATTATCATTTTCAGAAGAATGAGTTTCTTGGGGAATAAAGATGGATTTTGGCTGAAAAAGACATAGTAATAATAAAAACACAGTGAAAAAAGATTCAAAGCATCCATGATACTTCTCAGTCAAGAAAAAAAACAAACCACATGCCATATTCGGATCCCAGAATTTTCACAAGTAAATTGATAAAGCAACATGTTCTGTCATGCAAATTTCTTACAAAAAAAAACAAACTAGAAGGAAATGCATAGCAATAAGGAAAACCTTGTTACCAACAAAGGATGAATTAAAAAACATTATATTCAAGTTATGCATTAAACAATGACTCAGCATGCAGAAATGTCACTGTTTATGATAACACATAACCAAACCAGAGACTTAAGTAGAAACTGGGGAGCATTCAATGATATAGCCAGAACTTTATGTAAAGAATCCCAAATAAGGGAAGTAACCACAAAAGGCAACATTGCTGGCTGCACTAATGCTGCTTGTAAAATCCTTCTCAGTTATGCAAAGATAGTTAGTGCAGGAGGGGTAAGTAATCAAACCTGCAGTTTTCACCTGGGGAACTGACAGCTAGATAAAAAAACTAAGTTTTTTTTTCCTTATTATTTTTGCTTATATTAAGATAACTTCAATGTGAAAAGATTCACTTATTCTTCAGGTGGCAGCATGCAAAATCTAATCTGATTAAGGCATGCCTCTGAAGATCACCATTCAGACACCAAAATTTATCAAGTAGATGCTTTATTTGGCAACTCTTTATTAAAAATTATTTGTGGTATTAAATTTTTTAACAACCCAATTTATTCCTTCTGAAGCATCAGAAGTGCCATTAGTCAGAAACAGCACTTTCACACTGCCACATACCCTATAGTGTGAGACTTCATGCAGATTTGCAACTAAAGGCTACAAACATATAGGTCAACCCCCTGGATATACCTTTGACTTAAAACTTTATTCAAGCCTTCAAGTCATGAAGACTCAAGTGAGAGAACCACCAGTATAGTCACTTAGACACTTCTGCGTTTGTCTTTTTTATTTAAAGAGTCATTTTATTCTGGGCAACAATTTCCCCCTCACTTACCTTTGGTGGTAAAGGAGGGGGCACTTTAGGTTTCATAGTAGCACTACAAAGAAAAGAAACAACAGACTGTTTTCCAGTGTAGCTCTTTGAATCCTGTATTGCAGTGTTCAAGAGGATACAGGATTTTACAAATGTCATACAAAAAACACCATTAACTTGTCAACAGCATTATTATATCCAAAAAATTGCATCATGAATACTTTTGAACATTTTGTTATTGCTGTGCATATCAGATACTATCTGAAAACTCAAGTATCACAGATACTTCCTACAGAGCACAGAGTGACATGAAGTGACTTGTTGAAGATGCACATACTTGTGCAGAAAGAAGTAGGGAGATGCAGAGCAGGCCTGACACTTGCTCTGTTGAGAGAAGAAAGATTTAGGATATCAGTGAGCTTTTCTAAAGGGCCATCTGTAGGTATATAGGGCAAAAGGAAGTTACAAAAAAAAAAAAAACCAACCCTGATTAATACTATTCCTTGAAAAATTACCACTGACTTCTTCAGAACAGCCTTACACGTGAAAGCAAAATCCATCTGCAACAGACAGTTGGCCTACTGTCTGGGTTGTTTTGGGGTGGTTTTTTTTTTTTCTTCCACAAGTTTTTTTTTCACAGAAATCTTGGTAAAGACAACTTTTTAATGCAAAAACAATTCAATAGCTTGGCTCAACAGTAGAAGACACCAGCAGGAAATAAGAAGACTGAACCATCTGGAGCATTCTTCCTCTGTTGGTTCTGTGTTTTGAAGAACATGCTGTGTTTTTAAAAAAATAATGAATTCCTAATATTTTTATGTTTTTAAAAACTCTTACAATGCCCTGTTTCCTAATCTTCCAGAACAGAAAGTTATTTCCATTAAGTAAATTAGGAATACAGCTGTGAAAACTTAGCATTCTTGCACAATATTTCCCTTATTTTAAAATTATGTTCCAAAGTTTGGGGAAAATATCCAAGTAATAAGCTATCCATTTGCTCGTTTACAGATCAACAACAACTCTGCTTTGATTCATTCTTTTCAGGAGTTTCTGTCCTGGCATCTTATAATTTGCTTTTATTTCAGAGAAGCTGGAAGGGGACTGCTGAGAATGAGTTACCCTGAGTCATGCTCTTCAGCTGCTATGGTGGTGGAAGTTATCTTCTCTTCATAACATGAGACCAAGCTTACATCCTCAGTCACGTGTGTCCAAGCTCTATTTGTATTTTCTTTCATATACTTCCCTGCATCTCTGACAGCCACCACAGTGTTATTGGGCAGTCAAACGTAAAGAACAAAAAAGCCAACAATTTGGCATAAATGTGGCAGACTTCTGTACAAAGGACTATGTGTCCCGGTTTCAGCAGCGAGGTTTATGTGCAGTTTGTCACCATTCATCATGCAGGGCAGTGCCTCAATAATTTCTGCTTTCCCAGCTTCCATAACCAGGAAGTTCAAGCATCATCAGCTTTGCTGCACATAAGAGGAAAGGAAATACCAAAACAATCAACATTATTAAATTAAGAGAGATAATTTTATATTGTTCCCTGAAGTATGTGGATTGTCTGCTGCTATGACTCATCCAGCTTTCGAGTCGCGCAGTGGCATCAGTTTGGACCGGAAGGCATACAGCTGCTTAATTGTTTTTATTCTGGATCTGAACAGAGAAGTGACTGATGTCACATGTGCTCTTCAGTTGCAGTTTCATCTCACAGACTATAAATCAAACAACAAGCCTTGAATCTTCAGTGAGCTCCAGAGAAAGATATCGGAGACCAAGGTGATGGTCCAACATATTGCAGCAGAGCTTTGGACTCAAGTAGATACCAAGATGAAAGGCACAGATGCAGAATCTGTCTGATCCAAGGTCAAGGCATTCAAGGCTTACCCCGGTGCTTAAAGGAAATTGTTAGGCCCTCTCTGTAGGCAAGAGTACCTAGGAGGAAATAAGGGAAGAAGCAAAAAGTACTAGGAGTTTATTTGGAAGACCACTGGTGACTGTCCCTAAGGTCAAACAAATTAGAACCTCTCTAGAAGCTATGAGGTTCTTTCTTGCTTAACCTGGAAAAGAAAATCCACAGAAACGTGACAGCGACAGAAGCAGCTAAAGCCAGTGTTGTTTGAAAGTCCTGATGGAGCTCGTACAAAGAACAAGAATCTCAAAGCACTGGACAAAGGAATCAGCGCAAGCACTTCAAGTCAGCAGGGATCAAGAGGTTCCAAACCTTGGAACATTACTGAAGTTGATGATACTGGCTGCAAACAGAGCAAGAAGGCGGAGGGTAGCAGGGGGGAGCACGGACAGGAACATAAGCAAAAATGAACAGACAGACACAGAGCTGTACACAAAAACCATCCAGAGATTGGTATGGATGGAGAAACCAAGCAGGACTGGCTTGTAGCAGAGCAGATATCCAGAGCATCTTCACTGAAGGCCATCAGAGTGGAGCTGGCAGTATGGAGCTAGAGGGGACCATTATATCCTAGAGTGCACAAAGCCTGAGTTATCATTACCAAGGTCTCTCCAGCTATGAGCAAAGCAGGTTCCCAGCTTGGTCCAAATGAGGGGAGCAAATCAATGAGTAGTACTATCAATCTCTTCCTCTCAAAGAGGAGACATGGGAGCTTCCTATTACTGATGAACTGCACAATCAGTCATGCCTTTAAACAACCACTTAATGAAATATAAAGAATTTCTTAAAGAATTGGCAAGAGAAAAAAGGCTGCTAAAACTGACTAAAATAATTTTTCTTCTGTATCACTTGTGTCACACAGCAAACATACTTGTGTTTTGAGAAGTTGATCATTAAACAATGCCAGTTTAATATACTTGTCACCTAGCTGACATCAGACACTATCAGTAGCTTTATCCTTCTTGAATGTGGCTCTCCCTCATGCTCAGTACAGTGATAAAACTCACTGCCTTTGTTATAAAAGAACAGCAGTAAAATAATTCAAGGGAAAAAAAAAAAAAAGAATAAGAGATTTGTTTCTCTGTAAGACATAGATGCCAACAATAGATAATGCATGTTTTACAGGTCTCTGGTATGAAGCAACAGCTTTCAAAATTATCCATTAACAGAAACCAAACAAGAATTCTGTCTCAATGGCATCTTTCTTTTTGGTCTTTATAGCAGACTTATTTAGGAATGTAAAACTTCCACATACTGGCTGTGCATTTTAAATTGTTTAAGCTCTCATCTGTCCATCAAAAAGAGACCAAGAATACTTATACCAGTGGAACTTAATATGAGCATAATTAATTTAACACGTGCCTATTGATACTGCCTTTGTAGTCACATAACCTTGCTCTCTCTCTGGTAAGGAAGCCAGCTCTATTCCAAAAATCAAGCACCCATACAATCATTCTCCTAGCTGAGAATGTGGACAGAACAAACTCAATCATCTAGAAGATTACAGTTATGGATGTATTTTACGTATTTTTAATGAGCTTTATTTTAATATACAGTCATCAGTTCTAAAGAAGACACCAGAACTGGGGTCAGATGAATTACTGGCTCAATTTAACTACGCCAAGATTTTGTTCAATAATATAAGGTAAAAGGACGACTATATCAAGTGAGGAACAAGACTTTTTCCCCCCTAATTTATCACAAGTTTATCAGCAGAGTAAGAAAACTTCTGATGATGTGATCTAGCAATAACAGTAAATGCCTATCTTTAAAAACGCTACAGAAGAAAAAGAATCCTGAGCTATTAGGGATAGAACATAATTCAACTTTAAAAAAAAAAATTCATCTATTCAAAAAACCAGCTTTTAAATATACTTACTTATTTTTACAAGAAGAAAGGACTTACTGTTTAGGATCATCATCTGCATCATCATCATCATCTTCTAGATGTGCCACATGTCCCCTAAGAAAATGAACAAGGTACTATAGCTGAGTGAGATGTATTAAAATTATCTTGGCTACGTGAAGAATTCTGAGCTCAAGGGCTACTACCTGTTTTACAGAATTTTACTGTCTTTTAGCTTTTTATCACTATTATTATTCTTTAAAGCACAGCTGCAATCCAGACAACTAAGCCTCTCCCATATCCTCTCAGCAAGTCAGGGACAAACAAGAACTAGTTGTGACAGACATAAGAAATCAACACACAAATTACTTTGAAACACACAAGTGGGAGAAAAAAAAAAAAAGAATAGAATTACCGCTGATGCAGTTCTTCTTCAACTGATTTTAAGAGACTCCTTCAGCATTAAATAAGAATAAGAACACAGTTTAATTGTGGCACACAAACTTAATTATCAAAAGCCAGGGCAAATGCTCCTATGATTCTATCAGTAAATAATTGAAAACATGTTATTTCAGCTGGCTTTCAGAACATATATCAAACATTCACATACAAATGATCATAGCTGCATTTTTTTTTTAACACAACACACTTTCATATGCATTTATTAAAGTACTGCTATTAAATGCAGTGGTTCTTGTTCCTTGTACTGTAAAACAAGGGCTGTCTTAGCTTGATTCAATTTAAAACAAATCCACACTATCCGAGAAAATAATCATCATTTTAAAAAAATCAGACCAACAAGAGGATTAAACTACTATTGGAATCAATTCATTCTTCCCTAGTTGATTTTTGTAATATTCTGAACTCCTTAATTTTTGTGTCTTCATCTGAAAACACAGACAGGGAGGAATAGCAAGCAAAACATAGGGATGAGAAACAATAGGATTTCGTAAGATATCAGTATCCGTATTTTCCCCAACTAGAAGATTGCAGAAAATACATTCGATGGTTAGATTTTCTGCATTTTTAAAAATATAACTCAATTTGTTAAAGCAAAGCTAGGCATCCCAATTTTGACATGCATAAATGTAAATTAAGAAATTAGGTGGAAAGGAAGAATTACATGGAAACTAATTCATATGATCAATACAACAGAATTATTAAATGTATGAACATGAAGTTAAAGAACTTCGCTTGAGGCAGGTAAGCATCTATAATTGAATGTTCCTAGTGCCCTACAACATGAAAATGCGCAAAAAGAAATGTCAAAGAGCAGCACTGGTAGTTCCTAGATGGGGTAAAATTGTGCTGTGTGGGATCTATCATGTAGAACATTTTGTTAATAAGCAGACCAAGATAACAGCTCTTAAAAGAAAGCTTACAGCATCATAGAGATAATATGGACAACACGACCTCAAATACTGAGAAGTGCTGTAACTCTATATAATTGGAATTACTATTCTTTTACAAATAGTGATTTTGGAATTGTTACTAATATAAACAAGTCTGACATTTTACTACATCCGTTTCAGCAAATGTTTAACACATTTTTGATTTTTATATTAAAACAGTCTTGAATTAAAGACAAAAAACACCATTGCTTACTCACTTATTTGCACCCAAGAAGTAGCCACACTGAGGACCATGACCATATTCTAGCTGTAGATCCTACAAATATAGAGAACAAATCTTTAAGATGAACAGGCGAGCAAACACATACTCTGTGTCATGCTGCTGTTATCCCCTCTGCTACACCTGAGCTACCAAACAAGTTCATTCCTCTGGCCTTCCTGACCCCGACACCACTCTCAGGCCCATTGCACCCAAAAATCTCCTCTCTGACAGTTTGCTGCATCTCTAATTCCTTTTAAAACTCTGACCTTAGCTTGAACACACAGATCATTTGCCCAGATGAAATCAGCTGCAGAAAAGGTAACAAACAAAACAACAACAAAAATAATACAATAAAAAAAATAAAAAAAAAAAAGAAAAAAAGAAAAAAGAAGACTACTTTGTGAGCCACCAGACCGCACAGAGAACCACTGGCACATTATGGTAATTTTTTCTGGTGGGGAGTACTTCTGGCAGGGAGCCTAAAATGCCTTTAGCACATGGGGATGTTAAAGAAATAAGCAGAGAAGACAGTAAGTGTTTTTATAGCTGTGGTTACAGCAATACATTTTTTAAGAATAACTATCTATTTTCTCATGTATACTTTAAGATCACCTTCTGTATTGAAAAGAAAAACACAGGATTAAGAGTGAAGTCAAGCACTCAAGCAATCATGGAGCATGGGCTACTTAAAAAAAGAAATGCCAGTAGGCTTGCAACACTATTATTCAATAGACACTGTATGGCATGAAAAATTAATGCATTAATGGGAATATAGGGACTATACTGAAGCACCACCAAACCTGCATCTGCCAGGAGGATACTGCTACAATTATAGGATTTTTTTTCTTCAGGTGGATCATGACAGAGAAAAAATCTGAACATAAATTTACTCACAAAATTTTGAGTGTATTCACCAGGACAAAGGAGTTACTGATCACCTAAATTAGTGACAAATGCAGCTAAATTGCCCCTTTCCAAGAAACATTTTAAAGTCTCCCAACATCTTCCAGTTGCAGCCTGTATCAAAAGCATGCCATCCTTCAGAAAGTTGCCCAGATATCCAATCTGTAAGAGCAATAGGCTTGGACTAGAAGATGTCAACACATGGAGCTGACCTCTCAAAAGAGCATAAGTAAAAATCAGAGGAAGAGTCTTGCACTAGATTTGCCAGTGCTCCAAGATGACAAAGCAGAAGCCACTGCAGCTTTCAGTTCCAGGCTGAAGAGCAACCACTTTAATACAAAGCTACATATATTGTTTTGTGCTCAGCGAGGAGTTCCAGGTTGTTTACTGCACCCTTAATTCTGCTCAGTAAAGCTAAGTAATAGTTTCCATATGGGTGCTTCTACCACAGCTGTCAGTAGCATTTGATTGCTTCAGTGACTTTCCATATTTTCCCAAGACAGGGGAGATACTGTGGAAAAAACAGTATGTAACTGATAATTACTTGATAGATCAGAGGGCTGAATAAAAATTGCAAAGGCAAGCGCAATGCCGGTGCTGCCTGAACCATGGCAAGACTGACTTTTCAATCTTCCTACCAACTTTATTACATATCTTTTTTTCTAGAATTAAATGAAGAAACCCCAAAACCACCAAATCCCATCCCCTTCTATGGATCTGACTCACAAAAGCTACTTGACTTTCACCCACTGCCATACAGTGTCTAGGTCAGTGGAGCTAGAAAGTTAGGTGACAGCAAAGAGGGGCTCACAAGTGGCCATGCCGACAGGGAGGAAGCCTCACTCCTCTCTAGGAACATGTCCTGGGCTCTGCGAGGTTGCAGGTGGAAGGGGTGAGGCCTCAGTCATGTGTATCTTGATTCCTTCTGATATCCTCCTCCTATGCCCCAATCCTGACTCCTCCTGCTCCTTGCTCCAAACAAGCTCAGCAAGTCTCCTTCCCTCAAGAAAGGCCATCCTAGGCCCCCTGCAATTTCAGTGTCTTCCTCACTACCCGTATCTGTCACCTTATCCAGGCAATCCCTTTCTGCTGGTCCTCACCACCAGTTGATGCACTCCAATCCACCACAGACAAACAGATTTGACTTTCTTTACTGTAAGTACTTCTATTACTTCTATGCAATCTCAAAAACTTTCACATGTAAGCAAGGTATTTTGAGGATTCAGGCTCTAGAGCAGAAAACAAGACGACTGGAAACATAAGATGTCACCAGACTCACAAACAAGGAGGTTAAACAGGTTGTGTGAATCTTTGTGAGAGGATGCCTGAAAAAAAGACTGGGAGACTATTGAGAAAAATAACCCATGATCAATATAATGAAATCTGAGATTTTCACCTTGAAATGACAAGTGTTTTGCCTACACATTGCAAAATCACATCAAAAGCAGGAATCGAAGATCTTATGCTGGGCAGAGTCAAAACATCTGTCTGTTTTGATTTACACACTGTGCAATGTATGGCTATATATATTGTACAGCAATGACAGAAAAATTAAGAAAAGAAAATAAGCAAACCCCTGTAAAGCATAAGGACCTTCATCCGTCATCAGACTTTAAGCCTTGCTGGGATTTTCTTTATGAAAAGTGACATCTGCCAGAATTACTTATATTTAAAATGGACAAAAGCTTTGTCTTAATTCCGTTTACTATTGTGCTGCCTATTAGCATTTATTTGAGTATGATTCTAATTGGATATGTACATTCTTTGCTTTAACTAGCTTGTTAGTGTTCTTCAAATACTGCTAGCTTTCATTCCAAATGTGGGGCAAAGTAATCCATTGCTAGGGAAATTCCCTCTTTTGCACTCTTAACAGATAAACACTGAGAGCCAGAGAGCTTTTAAGTGCAACACATTTTTCCTGTACCCTCTATTGCAAATATATCCAGAAGTTTTAATTTTATAAACCTTCTAGATAAATATTAAAAACATTGGTAAATATTGCATGTATCCTGCAAAGCCTCCAGTGAGCTGTTATACTTTATCAGAACAATCAGTATAACTAGATGTTTTAAAAAGCCAAACATAAAGGTATTTTTCAACAAAACAAATCTTATCACTTATGCATTCCAACTTGGAAGAAGAGATCAGCATTAATTACTAAATTTTGCAAGAATTGGCTTGATAAAAGCTGTTACCTCTCCTGCATCCCTAAAGTAACTAAAAAGCTTTATGAATCTACATTAATATTTTCATTTACCATGCATATGATGCCAATTAGTTAATTACAATTCTTTTTAGATCAGACAACATTCACATGGAATAGATCCAAGAAACTAGACAGGTATTTTCCAAGAGAATTTTGAGACCTACAGCCAGCAGGAATGAGAAGAGGTCAATAACCTTGGTGTTAAATCAAAGATGCAACCCTAAATTATTCAGCATCCAGCTTCAGGTACCAACAACCCATTCTTGAAGCAACACAACTGTGTAGAAGACAGAATGCTATTTGCTGGCAGTGATCACTTTGGAAAAAAAGTAATACAGGGACTACTAATTACCAGTTCTTCTCAACAGTCTGAGTAATATTAAAAGTAGTCACGTAGGGAAGGCAAATCACACCTTCAGAAAAATCACATGTGCAAAGCCATCAATGACTAAGAACAATATAAAGACTTCCTCAAAGCAAAGACAAATTTGATGGTAAGGCCATGCTATGAAACAAATTCCCTAGGAATGATCAAATCTACAATACTTTCTGCACTTTAAATTTCAAAAGCTGCTATTTATTTTCTGCAGATTTTCATTATGAATTAATCACTACCGTAACTTTGACAGTCTTATATTCCTTATTTGTTCTGTAGAGTTGAGCTATACAGGACAACTATTTTTAGGTGTTCAGTCCTCCAGAAAACAGAACAGTGTATACAGTGAACTAGCAATTCAGTTACTTCCTACATTTGCTGTTCCTGACATCTAGTGAGAAATAAGATCATTTGAAGTGGCAAAATTAAGACTTCAAATCCACAGAGTGCTGGGGAAGTAACTCTGAATTTCAAAGAATACAAATCACCTTTGGACTACTAACATATCAAACAAGAAGGCACACACACTTCTCTATTGCTCAGCAAAATTATTAAGCAATCCCTATCACATTGCTTCATAGATGTTAATTTTTAAGAGCCTCATATTACCTAATGCATATGCTAAACTTTTAATACCTTTATTTTATTTAAAAGAGTATTCTTGAATTACTTTGGCTAGCTTAACTCATCAGAAATAGCAAGTTATACGTATATATATATTTTTAAACGTGCTAAATACAATTCCTTCCCTGGTGACTGACTGAGGTTTTACTGTGCATTACTGCTACACAACCACTGTTCCCCTCTTCCCTTGTATTTTAGTTCTCTATGCATTTTGTCTATGAATGTCCACTTGGCACAAACAGCACTATTTCACGCCCATATAATGCAACATCACTACCCTAACTAGCTACAGTAAGGCATCAGAGGGACCTTGACAGGCTGGAGAGGTGGGC
Organism: Ardeotis arabs; assembly: GCA_011801015.1. Classification (NCBI taxonomy): domain Eukaryota; kingdom Metazoa; phylum Chordata; class Aves; order Otidiformes; family Otididae; genus Ardeotis; species Ardeotis arabs. The sequence continues at coordinate 19,594 of JAAGAY010135005.1, forward strand.
CCATGCAAACCTCAAAGTTCAACGAGGCCAAGTGCAAAGCCCTGCACATGGGTTGGGGCAATCCCAAGCATAGATACAGGCTGGGCAGAGAATGGATCGAGACCAGCCCTAAGGAGAAGGACCTGGGTGTGATGGTGGACAAGAAGCTCAACATGAGCCGGCAATGCGTCCTTGCAGCCCAGAAGGCCAACCACATCCTGGGCTGCTTCAAGAGAAGCGTGGCCAGCAGGTCAAGGGAGGTGATTCTCCCCCTCTACTCTGCCCTGGTGAGACCCCACCTGGAGTACTGTGTCCACCTCTGGAGCCCCCAACATCAGAAGGACATGGACCAGCTGGAGAAGGTCCAGAGGAGGGCCACGAAGATGATCAGAGGGCTGGAGCACCTCTCCTATGAGGACAGGCTGAGAGAGTTGGGGCTGTTCAGCCTTGAGAAGAGGAGGCTCCGGGGAGACCTGATAGCAGCTTTCCAGTACCTCAAGGGGGCCTACAGGAAAGACAGGGAGAAACTCATCAGTAGGGCCTGTTGTGACAGGATGAGGGGTAATGGTTTCAAAATAGAGGGAGGTAGATTTAGATTCAATATTAGGAAAATTTGGGGTTTTTTTACAGCAAGGGTAGTAGGAACACTGGCACAGGTTGTCCAGAGAGGTGGTGGATGCCCCATCCCTGGAAACATTCAAGGCCAGGTTGGACGAGGCTCTGAGCAACCTGATGTGGTTGAAAAGCAACCTGATCTAGTCAGGGATGTCCCTGCTCCTTGCAGGGGGGTTGGACTAGATGACCTTTGAAGGTCCCTTCCAACTCTAACCATTCTATGATTTATGATTTTATGTCCTTGCTTATTGCAGGGAGGTTGGACTGGATGACCTTTAAAGGTCCCTTCCAACCCTGATGAGTCTATGATCAACAGAACATGCAATTGCACACGGCATTTTTAAATTGCCTCCTAGCAATAAAGTTGAACATCTCATTTTCTCAATTACTTTTGCCAAGGCAGGAGATACCCCAAACAAAGGGAAAGAAAAGAAAGACCAAAAACCTCATCCCAAACTCTTACGCACTTTTCTCCCCTTTTCCACTTATTTTCTTCTGATCATGAGGACCACTCATCAATTAATTACCTAAAGCTGAACAAAGTATGAAGACTCTCTCTGAAATTCAGCGTTGATAGCCAATATAAACGTACAAACATCCTGCAACTAAGTAGGATAGGAGTCTTCATGGTTTGTAACAAAGGAAAAGCGTATGTATATAGCATGTGTAATGAGGACAAAAATGACTTAATCCAAAGGAAATGGCTTCTGAGCAAAGTTCTCAATTATCTACATTGAGAGATTCTAATTCAAATTGTTTCGTACTAATATTTTAGTTTTTCTTTCACCAATAATTAACTAACACAGAATAGCTATGCTGAAACATTGCATTCCTAAAATTATGTTTTATAAAACCTACTACAAATTATTAAATCCAGAACATATTTATAAGCCAAAACAAAAACCAACCATGAACAAATCATTTGAATAGGATCAAGTGTATAAATCCATCTGGCAAATACAACAGTGCAGAATCCATTGTAACTGCAAACCTCTTACTAAATTCTTTGCTAAAGAAGTTTGACATGAATGCTAAGTTCTAACAACTGAAAACAACTGTTGGTTGGAACATGAGATATCAAATCCAAGTTCTGTTCAATGCCTCTGTCACCTTCTAAAATAGTAGAATTAAACATTTTTCACCGTGTGTCAAACACTCCAGGCTAAATTAAGTCCAACACAGAAGAGTAGGCTCCTAGTCAGAGGAACCTCAACAAGCTGAAGGAGTGAAGGAGCAGGCAACAAAACTCCACGGAGTTTAACATAGTCTACTGAAAAGTCCTGCATCTAGGACAGACCAATCACATACACAAGAAGAGGCTGAGGACAGGAAGGGTAACTCTGCAGAGAAGTGTTTGGAGGTCCCAGGAGACAAGGAGGGGACTACGCATCAGCAGCACACACTTGTGGTATAGGTGGCCAACTGTAGTGAAATCAGAGGGGGTTACCATCTCTGTTTTGCACTTGGAAAGCCCTATCTGCATGTGGGGCCCAGTTCTGGGCTTCCCAGAACAAAGACATTGATAGATCTGAGGGAAGCCAGGAGAAGGTCACTAAGATTGTTCAAGTGATGGAGCAAATGGCACAATAGCAAAGGCTGAAACAACAGAACTTTTGTAGCCTGGAGAAAGTAACTGCTGTCTTCAGCTATTCCACATGGCATCATATAGCAGACAGAGCTAGACTCTGAGATGAACAGTGAAAGGACAAGAGGCAACAGGCACAAAGGCCAGCAATGCAAATTTTGTCTGTAAGGAACCAACTCCTCCCCATGGGAGCAGTGCAGGCCTGGGAAAGGGCCTCGAGATGCTCAGTTGTCTCCATCCTGAGACATTTTCAAACTTCAGCTGAACAGGCCTGAAGTAATTTCTGGATCTAGGTTGGAAGCTGCCCCTGTTTTAAGCATGAGTAGGCTAGAGATCTCCCGGTGTTCCTTCCCACCTCATCTTTTTTGGGGGATTCTCTGATGGTATTTATAACTTAACAAGGTATGCAGCTCCGTCTACTGTATATGAACTGGAATTATGTTTCAGCTCACTATGAAAGGGAAGAAAATTTTTTTTTACAAAATATTTCAATGCAGATCAGGACAACTCGAATGAAAACATTTTTATTTGCTCAACATGACCTTTTGTTTTGAATTAGAACAACAGAAAGCTCTGTTAGTCAGAAATGGGGCTTCTGGGACCAGAAGCCAAATTCTCATACAGATTCCCCTTGTCAGACCCCACCACTCATAATACAACACATCACCTCTGAGAGACAGATGCAGTTACACACAGCAACAGCTCTGCAGAAGCTGGGTTTTACAGCCCTTACTCCCAGCTTCTCTCTGCCCCATGCACCTCCCTCCACCACACTGACACAGCCGTTTGCAACGCCACACAGGGATCCCAAACAGGGAACTCATCTGGTGGAAAACACAACCTGAAAGAAGTTGCACATTTTTCCTCTGGATGTCATATACTTGAGACTACTTCGGAACATATGCTTAATTATAGCAAAAACATTTCAACTAACAGAAATTTGGTCTTACTATGTCAACTCATGCAGATCCCCAAGACTGCCATCGTGGTGGCTGCTGCAATACAAGTCATACACTTAGTTATCCTTTGGATTTTTAGGTGCTTCTCCCAGGATCATTAGTTCTAGAACAAAGTTGTACATATTTTTATACATAGATTTAAACAATTTACTCAGCTCACTGCAAATGCAATGCTCAGCTCTCTCACTCATCTGAGTCTGTATACAAACAACTGCTTTAAAAGTACACAGACAGTGAAAAATATAGAAGCATTTGTCTGAGGTCTACTCTATGCAAAGTCTAATGTGCTGTCATAGCTCAGCCTCAGTCGAGGCCAAACTCTCTCTCAGTGGCCCCACCCTCCGAGAGAACAGGGCGAGACAATATAAGAAAAAAGGGCTCGAGGTTTGAGAAGGACAGGGAGAAATCCTTAAAGTTACTTTACGGGCAAAACAGACTCAACTTGGGGAAAACTATTCATTTATTACTAAAACTAAAGCAGGATAATGAGACAGAGAACAAGATAACCTCCTCCTACCCCTCCCTCTTTCCGGGCTTAACATTATCTCTACCACCTTCCCCCTCCCTGAACAGCACAGGGGGGAAGAGGGAATGGGGGTTGCGGTCAGTCCATCACACGTTGTTTTACGCTGCTGCTTCATTGTCGGGGGAAGAACTCCTCACATTCCTCATCTGCTCCAGCGTGGGGTCCCTCCCATGGGCCACAGTCCTTCGTGAAACTGCTCCAGCGTGGGTCATCTCTTCCACGGGGTGCAGTCCCTCCAGAACAGCTGCCCCAGCGGGTCCTCCACAGGCCACAGCCTCCTTCAGGCATCCGCCTGCCCCAGCATGGGGTCCTCCATGGGCTGCAGGTGGATCTCTGCTCCTCCATGGACCTCCATGGGCTGCAGGGGGACAACCTGCTCCACCATGGTCATCACCACCGGCTGCAGGGGGATCTTGGCCAGGAGCAGCATTACTCCTCCCCCTCCTTCTTCACTGCCCTTGGCGTCTGCAGCCGTTCCTCTCAGAAGAAAAGTTCTTCACAACAGGCAGGCAGACGCCTCTCAGAATCTCTTCACATCATCCATATCATCTCCTCTCCACTTCTTGCAGCCGGGCCAAGTTGGGCCCAGACAGTTGCCCGGCGGGAGGCCAGAGGGTGAGGCCTGCAAGGCTTGCGCCTCCCCCTTGTCAGCTCCTTCACATCTTCTCTTTTATATTTTTTTTTCCTGTTTTCCCCTTCTTAAATATGCTATCATATTGTTATCAGGGAACATTCTGCTACCAATTGGCTCAGCCTTGGCCAGCAGCAGGTCTGCCCTAGGCCTGCCCAAATCCACTGGACAAAGGGGAGCAAGTTCTAGCAGTTTCTTACAGAAGTTACCACCTTAGCTCCCCCTCACTAAACAAAACCAGAACATGTGCATATTAGACTTTTTTTTTCAGTCCTGAGGCAAAGGACATTATCAGAAAACAGCTGCCAAAACACAGTGCAATGACCAGAATAGGAACATGAGGAACTTGAAATGATAGGAAGGAGCATGTGCAAGAAAATCTCAAATGATGGAAGGTACTCAAGTAAGTTCTTGAGAACCTTGTTGTCTAGTTGCAGAAAAAGTAAAAAAGATCTATCCTGAAAAAGAGCCTTGTACCCAGAGCAAAATATTCTGTTACTTATTTAGATACAAATCAAAGGGGTATATTTATAGAAGATCAAAGAGAAGTACTATCTCGTCCTTGTCTGTTTGCGATTTGCATGAAGGGATACTGGGGTTTGGACACTGAATTTTCCCTGCAAACAAGATCTGTACTGAATTTCTCCATTCTTCAGGCAGATCCAGGTAGCTGTTTCAGGAGCACAGAGGTGGAGAGAAGGGAAAAAGGAAAAAGAGAGGAATGATTTTTAAGGGTGACCACATCGTAGGTGTCAAATTTTTAAAAAGTAATGGGGTGGTGACTACATAAGCTGCCATACGATCCATCTAGATGTGTAAAATGCTAAGTGATAGGTAAAAACACTCTTACTTCCCAAACTTGCTCTCAACCTCAACTGTGTACCTTTTATGACTCATGCAGCCCAAAACATGCCTCAACTTCTGATAATTATTTTTTGTAGGATATTGGAGACACATAGCTCTGCTAAAGAGTTGTTGCTCATAAGGTATTTTATAAAACCAGTAGAACAGCATGGGAAAGAGCCCAACAGTAGAATCATAGAATCGTTAGAGTTGGAAGGGACCTTCAAAGGTCATCTAGTCCAACCCCCCTGCAAGGAGCAGGGACATCCCCAACCAGATCAGGTTGCTCAGAGCCTCATCCAGCCTGGCCTTGAA